>JAUKPS010096389.1:0-30325 GCA_032273165.1 Chlorellidium tetrabotrys | reverse complement strand
TGGGTGCCGTAATCAACTATTTCTGATGCGTATCCACGTGCTTGAAATTGCTCAAGCAGAAATGTTTTCAAATCCAAGCCAGCATGATCGCTGGCTATGGCAAACCTATAGCCACGGTTTAATTCTGTTTTAATTTCTGGTGTCATTTCCATGCCTAAAAATAACATGGAATATCAGTTATGTCAACTTGTTGTTTATTCCCATACCATGCGCCACATCAGCACGCGGGATTCCCCACAAACTATCAATCTAAAACTCATAGTAAATGGATTTTCCCACCAGCCGCTTTCTGCGCCCTCTGGGCCCCAGGTTTGCTCAAACCAATCCAAGATAGTTTTTTTACTACGACATTTTAGAAAATCAAATACAAATAGATCGGCCTTGTTTTCCACAGGTGAAATGTCCACAATGTAATTGGCGTGGCGGATACTATCGTAACTTGCACCGGTTTTCACCATGTATCTTTGCAACGGAGACGAAAAGGTTCCCATTTATACCTCTAGATAAGGCCGCCAAGGAACGGGAAAGCTGCAATTTTGAGCACCACGAAACATAGGTGCAATTTCGTGATCTTGATAACCAGCCAGCCCGCACCCCACTCGGGTTACCCAATAACCGTTGTTGAGCACAAATGGTGACTGTGTGACACGCACAAAATCTCCGACATACAGAGCAATCTCAGCTAGGCCAAGGGTTTGAATCCGATTGTCTTTTGTGGGAATGGCATAGCTTTTTGTGTTGGGTTGCCAACCCTTGCCGCAACCATACTGTGCCTCAAACAGTTCAAAGGCTGCTCGGGCAGCACCAGCACCGTGGATGCCAGCTAGATTGCTGCCAAAGACGAAAACTTCGCCTTTTTGGGGCAAAGTTCCGTCCGGGTGCCAACGCAAGTTATTATTGCTTGTCACGGCGCTGTTCATCAAACTGTTGTCCAAGATCAATACAAGTCATAAAATGACCTTGGTTGACAGCTACACCTTCCTGACGTGCCAGACCCTGTGCAAGCCTAATGGTATTCTTGATCTGCCGACCATTGAGCTGAAAGCCGCTAAGTAGATCGTAGTCGATGTTTTCCACTTGGGCAGCTTGCAGTAGGTTCTGCCATACTTGTCGCCGTGCTGTTTGGTCCAAGCTGCCGTAATGCATGGCAATGCTGATACGACTATGGAACGCTGGATCAAAGTCAGCAACACGGTTGGTAGTCAGGAACATCACACCCTGGTGGTATTCCAGTAGTCGGAGGAACACACTGACCAAGCTGTTGCGCACCACATCACCACTTGTGCGCTTTTCCAGGAAAATGTCTGCTTCATCAATCAGGATCACTGCATTCCAAATCTGGGCAACGTCGAGGATCTGTCGTAGATTTTTCTCCAGCTCGCCGCTGTTGATACCCAGCTCACCCACACTTACCATGTAAAGTGGGCGTTCCAGTAGTTCACTTACAGCTTCAGCTGTCAGCGTTTTGCCTACACCTGGCTCACCGTGCAGCAGGAAGATGCAGCCACCGCCTTTGCCCGAGATGATGTCGCTAAAGCCACTGTTGTTGTCGCTTACCAATGCCCGCACAAGATTCTTTTTAGTGGAATCCAGAACAAGTTGATCAAATGCACGCTTTTGAAAAGCAATGTTGCTGATTGCACTTACATCAAATCGACCCCATTGCTTTTGTGTGAGACTGAATCCCAGGACGTAGGCATTGGTCATCCAGAGATTTTCATCTCGTAGCACGGTGTCCTGTTGCTTGTCACCCACACTGCGTTGATTGCGAAACTGGTAGTAACTGGCGTTGTCGACCATGATCCTACCCGAACACCGCAGTGTACGCCAACCCATCCAAGAATGAACATCCATGAAGCCCTGGTATTCCTTGTAGTGATTGTCAAGGGCAATTTCACGATAGATTTGGCCGCGTTCAGTAAGCTCTTGCCGGATTTCTGGCGTTAGCGGACGCAATCCAAGCTCTTGGATGTTTTTTACACCTTTGAACTCACCAATGGCAGTGGTCTCCTCCACAGTGGTAAAGCTCTTGCCACTGCTGCTGACCATTTCATACTCCACTGCAAAGTAGTTGCCAAAAAAGCTCTGGCGATATCGGGTATGTTTGACAACACCACCTTGTAGTGCTTCGCCTTTCACAACAACTTCCTGCCCTTGTGGAAAAAGCATGCCGAGATATTGATAGCTGATTTTGCCTTCGGCAATCATGTTGATTGCTTCACGGCGAACAACATCGTTGTGTTCTTCAAGAAACTTCAGCAGGCTGGCTGCAACCTTGCTTTTGGTCTTTTTCACAGCCGCACGTAGATTTTCCAGCTCATCGAGAAGATCCACAATATGCACATTGGGAACCGTTTCATAAATTCCTTCAATGTCGTCAACATAGTCCCTAAGGAACTGCACAAGTGGTTCATGCTTGATCTCCACTGTGTCTACTGCATTGCTGTCAGTGTAGTGAACTTCAAAATGATCGCGTGTTTTGGTCATAGTGTGGCTCATTGTGTTGGTGCCTTGCGTGTTGCTTGTGCTGTTTTATACACTGTGATCAGCCTTTGTCAATAGATTTTTTGTCCAAGTTTGATTATAATTGATCATGACCCATTCCCCGTTTAGATTCCATGTGTTGGGCTTGCCCCATACTGCCACCAACCAATAAATAGGAGATGCAGTCCACGAGGCGCCAACCTCCGACTGCTCTAAACGCTTTCAAGGAGCATTCAGCTTATGTATGTATACAATACATCACACAAATATATCAAGTGGTATCTGAAATTAGTACGAAAGGCATTGATACGCCCGCCTTTGAAATGTTATTATGAAAATCATCACATTTTTCCAAAAAGTATCTTTGGAAAAAATACTTTTATTGTGGCACTCACAGCCAAAGAACATTTTATTGCCCATTTATTACTTTATAGAATATTTTTAATACGTTATGGAAAAAATAAAAAACAAACACATAAAATGGCAGCAGCCTTCATTTTAATGAGCAATCATAAAAAACAACAAATTGGTTCACGATTATATGAACAATGTAAAGAAATACTTTCATTAAATATGACAGGCAATAAAAATCCTATGTCTAGTGACAACTATGTTTTTACTGTTGAACACCGTAAAAACATTTCTACAGCTGGCAAAGGAAGACCACATACATTACATCATAAACAAAATCAAAAAATAGCTTGGCAAAATAGACGAGCCAACGGACAAGCAATGACCAAGGAACAACGCGAAAAAGCAGTTGTAACAAAACGTCAAAAACTTAAAAAATTTAACTGGATTCATAACTCAGGAACTATCGAATACGACATTACAGCGTGGGATTTAACGCAAAAATATCCTGCTGATAAACTATCAGTTTCACGTCTACAAAAATCATTTGGATACAATACAAAAACATATAAAACTCACAAAAACTGGAGAATATTAACAGCCCAAGAATTTTCAAAGCCAACTAGAGCACCTGATCATCGTAAAAAGAAAAAACTAGAAATTTTAGTAGTAACTGAAAAATTTGACAGTTTGGATGAAGCAATATTATCATACAACATAGACAAAAAAACATTATATAATATGGGGCGAACTTCTGGTCCATTTTCTAGTAATGTTACATGTCCACATTGCGGAAAAGAAGGCCGTGGTGGCACTATGGCAATATGGCATTTTGACAAATGTAAGGAAAAAGTTAATGAATAAATTCCGCTTTCACTTACTAGGTTTACCACATACAGTTACAAATAAAGATTTTTCAAGTTGCGCATACACAAGCAAAGTTTTAAAATTTGCTGATATGATGACGCAACGCGGTCACTACTGCATACATTACGGGCACGAGGACAGTGATACTCAAGCTCAAGAAAATGTCACCGTGTTAACCAACCAGGACTGGCAAAAAGCCTATGGTGATTATGACTGGCGCCGAAACTTTTTCAAGTTTGATACCAGTGATCATGCCTATCAAACTTTTTATGCCAATGCCATACGAGAAATCCAACTGCGCAAACAACCAGGCGATTTCATCTTGCCGTTCTGGGGCAGTGGTGTAAGGCCCATTTGCGATGCACATGCAGACTTGATATGTGTGGAGCCCGGCATTGGCTACGCAGGCGGGCATTGGGCCAAGTGGAAGGTTTTTGAAAGCTATGCCATGATGCATGCTTATTACGGGCTAGCAAGTGTGGGCACTTGCATGCAGAATTGGTATGATGTTGTAATCCCCAATTATTTTGATCATGGAGACTTTGACTATCAAGAACAAAAACAGGATTACATGTTGTTTTTGGGCAGAGTATATGAGGGCAAAGGACCACACATTGCCATGGAAGTTTGTGAAAAACTCAACATCAAACTGATTGTTGCAGGTCAAAACAATCTTGACGGCTTCAAGGTTCCAAAATGTGTGGAGTTTGTGGGATATGCCGATCACAACAAACGCCGTGAGCTAATGAGCGGAGCGCGGGCGTGTTTTGTTCCCAGCTTATATAACGAACCTTTTGGTGGAGTGCAAGTGGAAGCTTTGTTCAGTGGAACTCCCACTATTACAACCGACTGGGGAGCGTTTACTGAAAACAACATTCACGGAGTTACTGGCTACCGCTGTAGGACTTTTGATCATTTTGTCTGGGCAGCTGAAAACATCCACAACATCAAACCACAGAACTGCCGAGACTTTGCCATGAACAACTTCAGCTATTCAGCAGTTGCACCCAAGTATCAAGAATACTTTCAAATGGTTGCAGATGTTCACGGTAAAAAAGGCTGGTATCAATCCCATCCTGAACGTGAAAATCTTGATTGGTTGAGAAAAATATATCCACAATAGTATAAAAATCAACCAAAAATATACCCGCTAGCAGCGGGTATATTCTTTTAACCTTTCCAACCCGGGGGTGGTGAGCATCCCGTGTTATAAGCCGGGAAAGGATCAGCTTGATAGCTGACGTCTTTTCGTCGGCGCAACCTAATGCCCATTTTTTCCAAGTTTTTAGCCGTGTTATAATACACTGCCAAAATGGCTTGGGGCTGCCCGGGTGTGGCTACTTGAAAATGTTCATGTGTGAGTTTTTGATTTACAGTTTCACCAAAACCTGTGCCCAAGCTGCTGTTGTAACTGCTAGCCACTAAACTATTGCGGAACAAAGCTGCCTGTGTGGAAATCACAGGTGGTTTTTCAGCAAAAACCATTGTGCCTATTACACCGGTGTTTGTAGTTGATCCTCCAATCTGATTAACATAACTGGTGGATTTTCTACTAAACAAAAAGGCAGCAGCTTGCTGATTGTTGATGTTCCAACCTTGGACGATTGCCACGGAAAAAGCCTGAACAATAAACCCGGGACTTTGAGGTCCTGCGGGTTTACCATGTAAAACATCCAAACCATCCACACTTACCACAAACATGGCAGGTGTGGCAGTGTGGTTGCGTAGTTCAATGCAATAGTCGCTGCCTTCCCTGCCTTCAATCCAAACATTACCTTGATGATAATACTCATCAGCTGCTGTGCGATTTTTAGGTCGCACTAGCATTTCATACTGTCGATTGGAGCAGAACATGATTACTTGCTCATTTTTTCACGTTCTTGGGCAGTGTAAAGGTCGCTGCTGTAGATTTCATCGTTGCTGAGACCTTGGCTCTTGGCATAACGCATGCGAGTGGTGCCGGCACTTACACTGGCCATGACATCACCCATGTTACCAACATTGTAGCTGACAGTATTTGACATACGCATGCCAAAACTGCTACCCACAGCAAAAGCGTCGATGTTGGCGCCTAGAAATGTAAAAGTCCATTCCTTGGACTCAGCTGTTTCCACCATGCTGCGAATGTCTTGATTGTTGTATTTGTGACTGCTGTTTTCTTCACCATCAGTTAGAATACAAAAAATCACAGCAGGGCGTTGATCTTTGGCGATATCTTTGAGACTGAGGCTCACTTGCTCCATGCCATATCCAATAGCATCAAACAAGTTTGTGCCACCAGCTGGCTGATAACCTTTGCGATCTAGCACAGCTACTTGATCAATAGGCTGATTGTTGTAAACTGTACGGATGTTACCGCCTTCAAACTTGATAAAAGTCAAGTTAACAGCACCAGCTTGTGTGTCTTCACGTTGCTGGGTAATAAACCCATTAAAGCCTTCAATAGTAGCATCACGAATGCCATTCATGCTGCCACTTTCGTCTAGAATCATCACAATGATTGCACCATTTGTGCCAGCTCGACGGATTTTGGGAAGTTTTTTATTAGGGTCCTGAACTACAGTTTGCTTGACAGGCACGCCAGGAAAAGGGTTAGGTAGATTCATATGTTTGCTCCTTTTGGTTTCTTACTGCCCTGGATCACCCCAGGGTCTTCACTAACCTAGACACTGTGGCTATATAAAGCCACAAAATATTTATAGCATATTATCTGTAACTCCCACAACTGGAAAAAGTATATGGCTCATGAAATATTCTGTTTTTTCTGCACCAATGAGATTTTCCAATGCACGTCGTGTGTGAGGATTTTTTTGCTGTTGTAGACAATAATGGTCTTGAGCTTGAATAATCTTTGCTTGGGGCCCTTGACGTTTGTTTAATCTTGCTAGGTATTGGCCAAGCACTCGTTGAGCTTCTTGACCTATAGCCTGCTGTTCGGTAAAACTGGGTCTGGCAGCCAGCCAGTGTTCACTAAAGATATCTCCCCAGTCGGGACGTTGGCGTTCGCGTTGTATTTCAATATTTAAAAACGGCTCAGTGGGGGTTGCTGTGGGACTTAAATCCAAAAACACACCTGTGAACTTGTTTACGCCGGCAATAACGTCAAAACCAAAAATAGGTGCAGGATCATGTTTGTGTGGAAAAACACAAACATGAACAACTGCAAAGTTTTCTTGATGGAAAAACTCCACATGAGCTAGACGAAAATCCTCACTAACATAGCGCCAGTTCTGCCAACCAAAATCTTCTGTGGGTATGGCTTGGCAGCCGGGATGACTTTCAATTATTGCCTTTAAAGCAACAGCCTGCTCATGTATGAGATCAATACAATTCATTATAGATTTCCATAATGGATTGAAAAGCTCGCTGTGCCGCTAGACTGTCAGCATCTGTCAAATCCACCAGCACACGAGACCTAATATAATCCACACAGGCTTTGACATCTTGGAACTCAAGATGATTAATAGGAAACTTCAAGTTTTTTTTCAGCATTTGCCCACCATACAACCAACCCATGTAGTGAACATAAACGTGTCCCCGCAGTTGATCAGGTGTCAAGTTGTTGAGCTCGGCACAATAGGCACTGGTGCTGGCTAGTGTGCTAACATCACCCTGGACGCATTGTGCTACATCCAACGCTAGTTTTTGCCGGCGATCAAGATCACTTACTTCAAATCGCCACTTGCGTTCAATAACGTCGGCAATTTGATACAACTGCCAAATCATTTGTTTGTAAACTCGGGCAGGAACACTGCCTTTTACCAATGCCTGTGCTAGCTTGGTTTCTTCTGCTTGTTTGTGCAAATCTTGGCATTGTTCGCGAAGTTCCTGTTGCGATACCATTTTGGGCTCCTGTATGAAAATATATAAAATATACTTTACTCAAGGAGAAAAGCCAAATGCGTTGGATGTTATTACTAAGTGGTTTGTTGTTTGCACAGCCAGCACATGCAGAAAACTGTCAGGCCTCTTGGTCTTTACCGCAGACTTCAGCCCTGGGGACTTTGCTGTGCCGCCAAGCTTACGTGGCATATCATGACGACCAAGCTAAAATTCCTCGCTGGATCAGTTATGCGTTAACACCAGACAATCTCATGGGATGCACACCAAGAATTAACAGCTTTCGAGCTGATCCTGATCTACCACAAGGACGTCGAGCAGAACTAAATGATTACGCCCGCACAGGTTACGATATTGGGCACATGGCCAGCAGTGCTGACATGACTAGAAATGAGCAAGTGCAACGAGAAAGTTTCTATCTCAGCAACATGGCCCCGCAACTGCCAGAAAACAATCGCGGAGAATGGGCTCAGTTAGAGAGTGGCTTGCGTGGCTGGGTATGGCAGAATCAAAAAGCCATTGTGATACATGTGGGTCCAATATATTCAGCTAGCAGCAAAACCATTGGCCCCAACCGTGTGACAGTACCCGAGGCGTTTTATAAAGTAGCTGTGGACATGCAAAGCAATCATGCCACAGCTTGGATTATGTCTCAGAAAACGCCTGGCAAAAATGATTTATCTAGTTTCATTGTTACTGTGCGTCACTTGGAAGAACAAACAGGTATTGTATTTCCTAATATCGTCAACAAAAATACACTGGGCATTCCCATGTTGGGAAATGCCCAGTTATTGCGAGATGCCCGCACACAACGTTGCGGGCGTTAAGCTTGGCGGTGCAGGAATGTCATGCGCATTTGTGTCCCACCAAAGTATTCACTGAAGCAACGTTTTACTTCTTCGGTGTCAAAGGACTTGCAGGAAAATACATCCACATAAGCTGTATTGTCGTTGGGAACAAAATGCACACAAATATTACTGGTTTCAATTAGCTGAACGCAGCTAATACCAGCTTTGGCGGGATCATGAGTTGCAAAATGTTCAATGATTGGCTCGCCATAAGCTACCATGTCAATACGCTTGACTAGATCTTTAACCCAACGATAAACCACAGTTTTATCTTGAATGGCTGTGTTATCGCATCCGCGAATATCCAGAATCAAATGGTAGCCCCAATAACCACTATTCATTAGCATACTTTCCTTGTTTATTGTTTTGTTGATTATATATGCGTGTGCAAGTTAGTCAATAGCTAGTTGTCCATGCTGTGACGTTTTGCCACGGGACTTTTGGTATTGGTATCTGGAAGCTCGCGGCTGTGTCCTAATGTAAGGACTGTGTGTTTTATTCCAGCATTTTTGCACACACGTTCAATCATTTCTCGTTCAGCGTCAGTGTAGGCTACTGCTACTGGTATATTTTTAAGAAAGCGTGGATCTTCCTTGAACTGTTCGGGATCAGGTTGGCCAGCCATGGCCACAACAAATCTGTAAAAATCATAATAGGGATCAAGGCCAGGAAAAGCCACTGTGGTTGGCATGTGATGCGCCAAGCTCTGCTCAGGGCCTATTTCCTTGCCCTCTGTTATCATGTGTTGATACAAATCAAGAATTTTCATTATGAATCCATGCTGCGGCGTTTGGGCACTGGGCTGCGAGTATTTACATGAGGATCTTCGTGGCTTTTGGTTTTTACTATCTCTTTGCCACTAACGCCCATGAGCTTGTTGGCCAGTTCCACAATGCGCTGTTCCTCGGGAGTATAACATACAACGCTGGTGTTCTCGTTCCAACTGCTTTGACTGTTAAATGTGATTTCACCGTTTTCATGCGCTTGTGCAGCAGCAAGAGCAAGCAAATATCGATATTGTTTGTAAGTGTCGTTGTTTTGTAACTCAGGAATAACAATAGTAGGCGGCAAAGTGCTTTCTATCTCTTTTGGCAAAGGAGGGGCACTACCGTTGATGTTTTCTTTTAAATCTTTCCAGCGCATGACAATATTTAGTGATTTTATAAATATGAATATGAAAGCACATGATGTATTTGGTCCCCAGGGACTTTGGGAAGCTCCTGAACAAGGTGATTTTTTACTAATAGAGTTTGGAGATGATGTGATTTGTGTGGAAACACAAATAGCAGAAATCACTTGGAATGGTGACTTAATCTTGGAAGGTGATGAAACCCTAGCTGAAGTTTTAAAAACCTGTGGATTAACTGAAGCTGAGCTAGCTAATACACAGCCTTTTTATCAAGTTGATCCTGGTCCTGAACAGGCGCTTTTGAGAAAAGAACGTGCGGAAAAACTCAAAGCTGCTATAGACACGCTACCTTATCGGCAACGACAAATGATTCTCATGCATTTAAAAGGATACACTAATGCCGAAATTGCTCAAAATCTAAATGTATCCCAACAAACTGTTTATGTTCAACTTGCCAAAATACAAAGTATTTTAAGATATCACATGAGTAAAGCGGGACTCAACCCTGACAAGCCACGCTATCGTGCTGGATTTAAACCAGCAGGCGAACCAGACATTGTGTCTGAAGCAGAATATCATGGGCGAACTGTAAAACTAGGCAAACCTTTTTTGACACCCGACGGTCCCAAAAAGCGCAGTGTTTATGTTAAAAATCCCAAATCTGGTAATGTTATCAAAGTCAACTTTGGCGACAAAAAGATGAAGATCAAGAAAAGCAATCCCGCACGTCGTCGCAGCTTTAGAGCTAGACACAAGTGCCACACTGCTAAAGACCGCACAAAAGCCCGTTACTGGAGTTGCAAGTTCTGGTAACTCAACCGCGACTGTGATCGCGATACCATTGATAGGGTGTCAAGTTATGCGTTTGAATAAACGCCGCACGTAGAGCTGGTGCTGTCATCCCATATTTGCCAGCTAGAGTTTTTTCCAAATTATTCAATAGTGATGTTAGATTGCCATCTTTCCATTTGCTGTCACCCAGCTTCAAGCTAAGTGATTGGGCGTATTCTCCCACAGCATCTCGAACACTGCGCATTTCCAATATTTTACCGCCAAAAAACTCCAGGAGTTCATGGCTTAGATCTTGCAATAACGCAGCAATACGTTGAGTTTGTTCACACGCTGGTAGCTTTCGTGTTATCTTGCTGAGTCCTTGGACATGCTGCATGCAAAGGTCTTGAGCAAGCTTTGCATCAAGACCCAAGGCAACAGGTTCGTCAACCGTGGGCTTGAGTTCCAAGTTCCAAAGGTGTTGTGAATCGCGGAGGTTGGTAATTCTCATAGTTTGTGACCTTAATGTGCCCAGTATTTATTGCATAATCAAAAAGCTGCCACTGTGCAATGTTTTTTGATTTCATTTCGCAAACGAGATCAAAATCTGGCCAAAACTGCAATACATAATCGTTCACGTTGTTGTCCCAACAGAGATCACTGTGAGCTCGCAGTTTCTGCTTGTTGGGTTTGATCTTGCATTCAGCTAGATATTCCGGGATAGGCAAGCTGTAATGCAGGGCTGGACGCACACCTCGCCAGCTGTCTTTTACAGCTTGCACACGATCATCTTGCGGTGAAATATATTCTCCAGTTTTAACCCAATGGTGATGCACATCAAGAACCACAGCTACTTGATCAGCAAGTTGCAAAACCGCATCAATGCCCCAAGTAGTCTCGTCATTTTCCAGGGTAATAAGATTACGAGCTTCGGGACTCAACTTGTTCAGCGCCGCTAGCATGCCCTGCGGACCCTGTCGTCCACTTATATGAATATTAATTTTGTAACCGTGATCATGCCATGTGCTGCCATAGCCCATAGCCTTGGCTACATCGACATGATATTCAAACTCTTCAATGCTGCGAGTGACTACATCCTCGCGATCACTTGCCATGCAAACAAACTGACCGGGATGTTGGCTGAGACGAATATCATATTCACGTGCCCGAGCTCCCAGCTTTGCTAGATCTTGCTCCCAAGTTTTGCGAACATCTGGCAACTGCCAAAAATGGCGCCAAGTGGGCTCAGTGTAAGCAGGCAGCATTTCACTGCCCAGCCTGATTTGCCTGAGATGCACAGGCCAAGTTTGCATGATTTCAAAAACACGAGTGTAAGCTTGACAGTTGTGATGAGCAATTTCCAACAGTCGCTCATAAGCTCGATCACGTGTTTGTCGGTTCAACCAAGCAATGGTTGTGCTGGTTGCATTGAGTTGTTTGACATCATGTTCAGGTAGGTAGGGGATAAACTTGCAGCAAAAGCCCATGCGAGGAACGGTCACAAAACACCTATTTGTCTAATACACCTTGATCTACAACTATTTCGCTAAATGTCAAGCTAAAACTCATGGCGTCTTGGGTATATTGGAATCCCAACCAATTAGTATACAAGTCACTGTAAAAGGCAACGTCGCCCTGACAATGGTGTTCACACCATCTCCTTAAATCAAAAGGATCAGGTTCAGGAGCACTATAAAAATTAAGTGCAATTTTACACCAAGCTGGGAACCATTTGTTGGGGAATAAATCGCCGTTGCGAAAGTCGTGATACCGCATGGCATGTGGCAAACTGAAAACCATTTCTGGTTCATTGCGTTTTGTTGTCAGATTATCTATTACAATAAATCTCACAGTTTAACTCCATGTCATTAAAAACATCATGACATCGTCTTCTGTTGCAAACTGCACATACATGCCGCGGAACACAGCATTATATTGCTGTTTGAGAACGTGATATATTATATATACACTGTCTCCGCGTGGATTATGTGCTTTGACAAAGTTTTGCCAGGGCTTGATACATTGACTAAGTTCTTCATCTAGAAGAATCACAGTTGATATTTTATCAAAATCTTCTGTCAACCCCATGTAAGTCTTGCTAACATTGCAGCTCGTTGATTTAAAAATGCCACGCCCCGCCGGTAGTGTTTGGTCAACCAATGGGGATCGTTTACTACAATCCACTTTGCCCCGGGCCCGTGACTTTTGCCAAAGTTTTCTCTTGACCACGTTCGCAGGGCTAGAAACTGTTGGCGGTCGCTAGCCCAGACTGTATGTATCATGCGTGGGTGGAGAACAGGGTTTTTATAGTTTCTCACCAGCGTCCCATCCCCGCCAACGCACAAATCGCGGAAATCTCAAACTCCAAACCTCGCTGTTTTGGCTCTGTGTGAGCACGTCAGTTTCAATTTCTGCCACACGTCCCAGGAGTATGTCCTTGTTTAGCCAAATCTCGTCACGCTGTTTGTCAGTATAACCACTGCCCACACTCACGGAAATCTCCCTTCCTTCATGCCAACCATGGAACAAAATAGCCCCCATGGTATTTTCAAACTTGGTGCCTGGTGTCCCGGGTATAATATCTTGTACTTCAAGATCCACTGTAAAGAAGGGCTTGACTTTCAGCCAAGCAAAGCCACGTTTGGTAGCATAGCCTGCCTGGGGATCTTTAATCATTATGCCTTCAAATCCAGCTTCCAGGGCATCACGATTGAACTCGCGATATGTTTCCTGCCCTTGGGGAGTATCCAAATCCACCGTGAGCTTGGGCAGCACGTAGATCTTGCCCCCGCTGGCAGTGCTCAAAACTTCACTCAGGCCCAGCAAAATGTCATGCCGATCTTGTTGGCTGATGTTGCAGCGGCCGGCGCGGAAATCTTTCAAGGGCACAACATCAAACAATGCAAGATGCGCATCGCTTGTATCAACATTTTTCCGGCGATTGATTTGCGTCATAAGAGCTTGAAAGTTGTTGCTGACAACTTCGCCTTCTAGAACAACACTGTGTTTGAGATTGGGTAAAAGCTGTTGACAGAATTCCACAAGTTGTGGAAAGTTGTCGTTTGTTTTACCGTTGCGAGTGTATTGGGTGACAGTTTGTGTTTCACAGTCCAAAACTGTCAGCAGCCTCACGCCATCAAGCTTGTTATCCAGCATGCGTAGGCCAGCAATACGCTGGGGATGATCTGTGCCGTCCTCGGCTAGTTGACAACTGAAAACCGGAATCAAAAATGCCTGTGCAGCGGTGCCTTGTGCTTTCAGCACTTTATTAATGGTTGTTTCAGTTACTCCGCAGCGAAGGTCTTTCAGCAGCACGCGGCGATAGAAGTGATTCCAGTCGTGTTGACTGCAACCGTCGGCTGCTTGGCTGATGGCATCGCGTGCTGCATTGCCTGACAGTTCACGTGAATGGAGTTTTTCAGCAAGTGATTGAAAATCTCGCCAGTGGAAAGTTGCCCGGAAGTTCAGAGGATCTCGATCGGCTAGAGCAGGAACCTTTTTGACCCCAAATGTTTTCAAGCTATCGCAAGCCCACTGCGCACCTTGGAAAAACTCCTGGATGCCCGCTTGCCATGCGTCGCGCAACACTCGTTCCTTGTCCAAGCGGCTGCGGGTACGTTCTAACGCTGTCACTACATCTGCTGCGGTTTTCAAAATATCATCTCCATTGCCTATGTTATTTTAACAGGATTTTAGCTTTTATGCAAAACATGCGTATTGAGATTGGGCTTGTGCAGCGCAATCAACTCGCGCTCGCGCTGGTGTGCAGGTGTTTTACCGCGCACAACTTCCATCACCTGCACGGTGAAGTTTTCGGGACCGTGTTGGCGAATAGCCTCGCACAAGCGCCAGGCAAGATTCTCACGTTGCGCTCGATTCACATGCTTGAGCCAGCGCCTGTTGACACTGGCTGCCACCCGACCTTGATCAACCACAGTTACCCCAATGTAGGTATCTTGGTCCCGCTGCAAGATGTAGATCACATGCCGCGTGTCGCAGCGCCGCTTACGTGGTCGGGGTTTGGTGTCCATGTGGTCAATCTAGCACGATCATGCCCATTGTCAACCAAAAAAGTTCCGGGGGTTGCCTGTAGCTTGACAGCTGGGCCAACATTCAACTGCACGACAGAGGCTGTTTCAAGCTAACTTGTTGATTTTCATGCTGCATGTTCCACAGCTAACCTGTTGATATCCTGCATCTTGAGGCCGTCATACAGATTTTTGCGTCAACGTCAAACTTTTTTGGTTGACAAAATCCCTGTCCGTGCTAGATTGACCAGGTAACGGCACATGGGATTCAAAGGTAAAAGTCCATGTTTTGGTTTATTCTCTTGATGGCTGTGATTGCCGCAGTGTATGGCATAGGAATGGTAGCTAGCATTGTGGGCTACTTTTTTCTTTTCATTGGGCTTGGAGTTGCTGCTCTAGTGGCACTGATCGTTATCGGTGCTGTTCTCGCAGATAGGAACTGAAGATGACAGTGTGGGACAAGATTGCCGCTAGGGCTTATGATAATAAGGACCCGTGTCCTGTTCACCCGCTACGCCCTAGACTGGGTTCTAATCCCAGTGCAGGAGAGGCTCAGGCATATGCTGATGCGCTCACGCATTATGAGAAGGTAGCTCTCCCCGAGCATGAGGCAGCCTATAAGCTATACATATCTCAATGTGCCGATTTGGCTGCCCCTTTTCAAGATGATCTCGAAGAGTATTATGGCATGAAAGGTCATCCCAAGGCCCAGATGCTCTACTGGAAGAGTTACGAGCGTGGCCACCATGCTGGCTTCAGTGAGATTGCCAGCGCCTACAGTGACTATGTGGAACTAGTAAAATAAGGAACTTGGCAATGAATAACCTCAAGCTCGGCTGTCTTTTCAATATTCTCCAATGCCGGCACTATTATCAGCCCCTGTCATGGCCTGACGATAGCGATGATTGGGCAGTTATGCCCCCAGCTCTAGCAGGTATTTTGCTGGAGTTCATGGAAGGACTTGAAACACCGGAAACTATCAACCTCACAGAGCGAGTGTCACTGCAAGATGCCAATAACTGGATCCTTGATGCTTATCGCCGAGGCCAATCTCTAGGTTGGTAGTAAGTGAAGGCTCAACGCCTTCACTGATGGGAGGCTGACTATCGTCGTCGCCTCCCATCGGGGTTTTTATTTTTTATGACTTATGATCCAAGGGCGAAGCCTTATTCACTGCGGTTGGGTTGGAGCCATGAACATATCTCCCTGAGGTTTCAGGGAGATAGAACTAGGAGAATCTGCGTATAGGGCAGTTTCCATGAACGATTTTCATGTCGATTGCGCATTGCAATCCAAGGCGGTTGCTCGGTACCTTGATAACATGCTATCACGGGACAAGAAGTCCCAGCAGCGGAAAACCCTGCAAGATCACCGTTTAACTTGCAAGATTTGTGATGGTTAACAACGACAGTTAGAGCCATCCATTATAGCCCACGCATCACGTGGTCTGAGTAATTTATAAAAAACTTTCTGTTCAAGTTTTTTGTATTCCGGTCTCGAGCTGGAGATATTTCATCGTACAGACAGCTGATACTTCACCGGTCGAGCGAGTGATTCGCTCATTATTTTGGGTTCCTGATGCGTTAGCATCCCTTCCCCTCGCAGATTCCATTTACTGCGATATCGTGTCACTTTGATATTATACTAACTATAATACTTTATTAAAGCCTATATAATCGAAAGATCAAACATAAGATTAGTGTCACTTATAAGTAAATTTGTAATCCGCAGATTCAAACTCCCGATCACTCTATCACTTTAACGGAGCAACAGCATATGGATAAGTTAACTGACGAATCATACTATGTCTACTATTACTTAAGATCTTCTGACTCAATACACGGTAAAGCAGGCACGCCTTATTATGTAGGCAAAGGCAAGGGTAACCGAATTAATGGCACACACTCTGTTCCAGTCCCCGCAGATAGTAAATATAAAATTAAAATTGCCGAAAGTCTAACGGATACACATGCAAAAGCTTTAGAAAAAATCCATATTTCTTTTTGGGGAAGATTAGATCTTAATACTGGAATATTGCGCAATAGGACAGGAGGAGGGGACGGAGGACTTGGAAGATATTATTCGGAAGAGGAATGCCGTAACCGTAGCATTCAGGCAACTACAATCAATAGTGATCCTAAAGTTAGGGAGAAAAAACGAGTCGGCGCGATTGAAGCATTAAATCGACCTGAAATTAAAGCTAAACGATTAGCTGCTAGCTTGAAAAGAAGAAAGAACAAGGCTGATAAAAAACCAAAAATGACTTCAGAGGAAAGAAGTCAGTTAATGACACGTATTATGAATGATCCAGTTGTAAAAAACAGAGTGAAATCATCTGCTATTGCGGCTAATAGTCGACCTGAAGTGAGGGAACGTAAGAGGAGAGCATCACTCAAAGTTTGGGAAGATCGCAAAGATAAACATTAGCCTGATGCGCTAGCATCCCTTCCGCCCCCAGCACCCACTAGCTGGTATATCAATATCACTATCTTATCAACTAACTGCGGAAAGCAGGGCATGTCAAGAAAAATCCCAGCTGTTACACTGGGATGTTTCCGTTTAGTCGTTTTGCTGAAAAATCAGCGTGTTACAGTGCGGCGTGAACGTGTAGTGGCAGGAGGCATAAAGCTATAAACAGCACGTTCCCGACCGTTGCGATCTTCAGTCATTGTTGTGCGAATATCAATACCTTCAGCGCGGAGTTCACTAATACGGGCGGTGACATTCTTGATCTTGAACATGCTGCGAGCTTGTGCAACTGTCATTGTGCGATCAGTGCCCCGTTGGAAATAGCCAAGAATGCGAGTCTTTGCATTGGGGGCAGTGGTCTTGGTTGTCATTTTTTACCTATTGTGTTTTGCAAAACAACGCTGTGTTGTTTGTCATGGCATAGTTTAAGACCTTGACTAGGCAATGCCAAGAGCAGCATTGATAAATACAACATGCTTTATTCCGTTGATGAACTTCGCCAGGAAATCCTGCCTTTTATAACATTTGTGAAGACCCGATTGAAAATGCAATCGCATCCTCGCATACGCATGGTGCAAATGATACATCACGGCAATGGCCATCCCAGTTTTGCCACCTACAGTCCCCAGGACAATGTAATAACTGTGGTTTATAAAAATCGTCACATCATGGATATCTTGCGCAGCCTTGCTCATGAAATGGTTCATGCAAGGCAGAATGAGCGCCATGAGCTGGCTGCTGATAGCGGACGCACAGGCAGCGTGCAAGAAAATCAAGCCAATGCTTGGGCAGGTGTTATAATGCGCGATTGGGCAGCAGAAAATCCACATTTGTTTTAAAAACCTTTTGACACCCTAGCTGACTCGTGCTATATACCCAAAACACTGGGAGGTTATCATGGCTTTTGAACTTATGAAGTTTCGGAAGATTCACAAGGCTGGAATTAATACATGGTGGAGTTATTCCAGTTTTTCCGATACTGTAAATGAAATCAAGAAACGAGATTATTTTGCCACTGCACGAGAACGATTTGCAGTGGGTGATTGGATTTTTTGCACTGGCAGCAACGGCGGTGTAATTCTGCATGTGGATGAAATTAACCCCTTGGAACTTTCTGTCCCAAAAACATGAGCATGTGGTTGCAAAATATCATTCAGGACCATGCCCAAAGCCTGGGCATTGCGGAAAGTCAAAGCCAAGAGCTAGCGGAAACTCTGCTTGCGGCTTTGATTCAATATCGTGTGACTGTCATGCCAACTTATATTGATGACAGCATGTGGCAAGCTGCTGATGGCCCGGCCAACAACATGGACTATCAGCAGGCTACAGCTTTGTATCGGGCGTTTGTTGAGGATTATACCCAGCGTAAATAGCCTTGACATGCTGAAATTTTCATGCTAGTTTGTGCTTTACACAACAGAGGTGAATCGTATCATGCAATGGTTTATGCGCGACAATCGAATCTACATTGTGGAGTCCACTGTGAGGGACTTTCACAAGCTCAAGCTCAAGCAACTGGGCCCTGTGGGTCAAGCTTGCTTTGCCAGCCCACACGCTGTTGATGTGTATGTTACACTTCCGGACACTCCGCCTGTTCGGCAAGCTCTTGGCAATCAGGTGTTTTGGAACTAACTGGTCATGACCATGCATCTCTTGGGACCTGCCTACAACAACATTGGCAACACCAAGCGTGCTGCCACTGCCCGACAAAAACGTGCTCAAGCTGAGCACGATGCCTGGCTGCGCAAACAAGGCCTGCATCCCGAACAGCTTGCAGCCAAATCACGGCCTGCTCGTAAGTTCACGGCTACTGCAAAGCCACAAGCAACAGGTGCTGCGTGCAGCAATGGTTTTGCGCCTGGTGGTGCCAAAAAGACAGTATTTGACAGTGAATGGCGTCGTGATTATGATCACGATCCTGCATTGGCACAACGCGAGCGTGTTGCTGTGCAGCGGGCACATGAACTAAAATCACGACTGCAACCTCTCTACAACAAGGGTCCGGTACAGTTCGCAACCGATGGGCATGATGCCAAAAGTGGCAATGGACGTGGAAGAAACACCTAATGGGTCAGCTAATGTTCAGCTGGACAGACAATGTCATACGCGAAAATCCTCAATGGTTTTTTCGTGATGCACATCGAGGCCTGTATGACAAATGGCACTACTCCCTTGAATCAGGGTTTCCATTTTCCAGCTGTATCTTAGTTGACAGATATGGTGTAAAGCTGCCGTTTGTGGACATGCAAGAGTGTGTCTCTCAGAGATGTCATGGCATAGTGTATGTGACTGTAGTTGACAACAGCTATCGTTACAGTTGGAAAAAAAACAAAGCATACTACGCACATGATGACATGTGGATGCAGACTTTAAGGTATTATAGGTTCAATTTCCAGCTAGCTGAAGACAAAATGATTTTTGACATGCAGTTTGGTGATTGTTTGTGCGAACCTATTACCTGCCTACCAGAACATGAAAACTTTCATAGGGAAAAGGCTCCATGATAAATAGCGAACAGGAGACAGATATGAACGAACTTGTCATTGCTTTGAAAATCTATTTTGCCAGTAACTTTGTGTTGTATGTTAAAACACACGGCGCACATGTTAATGTAACTGGCATGTTTTTTACACAGCTTCATGACTTGTTTGGCAATCAGTATCAAGATCTGCAAGCACAAATTGACACTATTGGCGAAAAGCTGCGTTTGCTGGATGTCATGGCTCCCATGAGCATGGCAGAAATCACTCAACAAACTGCCATTGAAGATTTTGTGGGTACTAGTGATGCAAAAGGCTATCTTGGTCGTTTGCTAGCAGATCACGAAAAAATGGCCCTTGTGATTAAAAAATCATTTGATCAAGCTGTGGCACAAAAACAAGAAGGCATTGCCAACTATCTCAGTGAACGCCTTGATGCACATGCAAAAATGGCATGGATGTTACGGGCAACTTTGCAATAACAGGGATTTTATAATATAAATATTTCATCTTAAAGCCTGTGTTAGGAGCACAGGCTATTTTTTTGCCGGGAGATAATAACATGGTGGGATTTATTCAAGATGGTGATGTGGAATACGCTGGGCGGCATCTCCTTATTGATTTGTATAACTGTCAACGCCACGGCACGCAAGAAGAAATCAAACAAGTCATGATAGACAGTTGTTTAGCAACAGGGGCAACTGTGCTTTACAGTTATTTGCATCCGTTTACCGGTGGCGGAATAAGCGGGGCTGTGATTTTAGCTGAATCTCATGAAACAATTCACACATGGCCGGAATTGGGATTTGTAAGTTTGGATATTTTTGTCTGTGGTGATTGTGATCCTGAACTGGCTCTACCCCTGCTGTTGAGTTGGTTTCAACCCCAGGAAAAGAACATCAGTTTTCACCGTCGGGGTGTAATGCCAGCACGAGTATTTGCGTGAACTTGACACTGCTGGAGTTAGCAAATATCATTTCAAGATGAAAGCAAAAATTACTCACCGCGCTTGGTATAAACGTTTTTTATATAAAGCCAGTTGTGCATATCAAAGTCGCAAAGAGTTGCCTCGGATCAAAAACTGGCTGAACACCAACCAAGTGGAATATAAAATACGTCGTTACAACACTCGTGTAATTGTTTTCTTTTTGGACCCACAACATTTTCAAGACTTTCTGACAGAATTTCAAGCGCAAGTTGATGAGTTTTATCGTCCCTTGTCTGCCTCGGCAGGTGATTTGCTAGTGGAAAACAGCGACATTGAGATTAGAAAAAATCTCCTCTGGGGAAAATATCGATATCGTGTGACTTGGCCGGGTGTTTATCGCGGTAGAAACGCTGCTTGTCATGATTTCATTGTCAATCACTTGCCGGATGTAAATGACTACGCTTGGCACAACGGCGGTTGGGAAGAGCATTTGTATTTGCGAGACAAGCACCACATCATGATGTTGAAGATGTGTGTGGATCCCGATAAGTTTAGAAAAGTGCTTTCGGTAGTTTTGGAAAGTGAAGTAACTTGACGTTTGTCCAGCCTGAAATAAATATCAGGCATGACAACACAACCTCAATGGCTATCCACCGCTGATCTTGGCAGCTTCTCTGAAAGCCACAGCTTTTACCTAAATCCCATCGTATTAACTTTCATTGGGGCAAGTAACAACGTTGTTACCTTGCTCAATGGCAGTTTGCCTGCGGGGTTGTTTTACACCCGCACTGCAACCACTGCAATCACTATTTTTGGTGAAAGCAACAACTTAACTGAAAACTTAGCCAGTGAGTTTACTTTTAGAATTTACAGCGACGGATATGTTGCCGATCAAACATTTTTTCTCACTATAACTGCCAACTTGGCTGCACCCAGTTGGGATTTGCAGCCGGACTTTTTGGGATACAAACGACAAGCAGTGGCAGCAGTTTTCAACTTGGCTGCGACTACTACTACTGTGTATCCCGTAACTTACAGTTTGCCCAGTGCTGGCGTTGGCGAAAGCATAAATGCCACAAGCGGTGCCTTGACTGTGTCTAATGCCGCGGCATTGGGCAGTCATCTAGTAATCGTAGCTGCCAATGTTTTGACAAGTTCACGCACAACAACCCTGCAATACTCAGTGCTAGCAGACAACTCAGTGCCAGCTTGGATCACTCCTTCAGGTGTTGTGGTGCAAACAGAACCCGGCATGTATGTTAGCCAGCAGTTTGAAGTATTTGATGCCTCGGGACCTGCAAGCACATTTGCCTTTCATGGTCCTGCACCCAGTGGTTATGTATTGAGCACCACGGGTTTACTACAGGGCACTGCACCCTTAAGTAATCAAGTGCAAAGTTTTGCCGTCAATGCAACTAACTCTTGGGGAAGTGCAACGAGAAGTTTTGATATTGTTGTTAACACTTTGGTAAACAATAATATTACTTGGGACAACGACCTAAATGACTTAGGTAATGTAAATGACGGCGCATTTTATACTTGGAACATACAAGCAACCAGCACAGCCAACGTGATATTAACTTATGAAGTTTCCGGAGGTTGGTTGCCACGTAGTTTGACTATTACTCCAGAAACAGGAGTTCTTCAGGGCTTTATAGATTATCATGTGAAAAATCATGTATATACCTGGCAAGTCACCGCAAGTGATGGTTTCAATACTCTGACTAGAAACATGACCATGCAGGTTATCAGCAGTTATCGTGATCAGTTTGCAACTATGACTTTGCCAGTTACTGGTTATCTCAAACAAGCTGTTATTGAACAAAACTTCACAAGTTATCCACAACTGGGTGAAACATCTTTGCCCAGCTTGGTTGTGATTGATGGTTTGAAATACGCCAACAACATTACACCTATTTTGCAATCAGCAAGTAACTGGCTGCATGTTTTAGATATACAAATGGGCAACTTGCAAGTTGACGGCAACACGTTGTATAGAAATGTTTTTGACAGTGAACAGGGCGCTGCAACTATAGGCATAGCACCTGGCGGCAGCATGCCACCTCAAACACTGGTCAACATGCGACGTGCATGGGAAGCCAATCCAGGATTTATCACAAGTGGTTCAGGAACTGACGCTGAGTTTGCCGCTCTTGTTGATCTCGAGCAAGGCACCATCTATGCTGTGAACATAATAAACTCTGGTGAAAACTATTACTATAGTCCCAGCATTAAATTTCAAGGCAAAGGGTCTGGAGCGCAAGCCCAATCTTATATTGGTGTTTTTAGTGCCAACATAACTGGCAGCAGCAACAACTGGAGTGTGGGAGATACTTTTGAGCTTGCTGTGGGTGAATATATTTCACCTGCTGTGGGCAATGTAACTGCTGTGATAAATGGCAACATAAGCACAGTGTCTTGGACTTCTGCAGGTTTATATACCATTGCGCCGAGACTTAATCCTGAAATATCATATTTAGGTCAAACAGTTTCAGTTGATCCCACATGGGCTGTAAGTTTGGTCAATATGACCAATCAAGGCCAAGGTTATGATTACGAGACACAAGTTTCCATAGACAACAAGGAAGTATTACCTCCGGGAACCAACACATGGCAAGCTAGAATGCCCATGTCAGCTGCTCCTGTGCAGCCACTTACTCGTGCAAGTGACCGCGTGCAGGGCAGAATATGGCAAACCATGACCTTGGTTATGCAAACGCAAGGGCAAAAATGGCTGGGCAGCACAAGTTATGATGAGGAAACTTGTAGTTGGGACAGCGGCGGGACAACTTTCCAAGATTGGCAACAGCCCACATATACTTTTTGGGATGGCGATAACACTATATTTGACCAGGGTTTAACTGTTTGGGATCACGAGCAGCAGGCAACAGGCACCGCGTGGAGTTGGAATCATCTTGAAATCAACACAGCAACAACTTGGAGTCAAGTTTATCAACAGTTGTTTACTAGAGAGAATCCTTGGCGCCGCAGTGATACTAGAACTGATTGGCTGATTAACCTCACCAGCTTGCAACTTTCAGGCAACAATTTGGTTGTCAGTGGAAACATCAATATTAATCAATGGCAATAAATATCCAGTCATGAGCATATATCATTATCCCGTTGTTAATATTTTAGGTGCCACTGGGCCACAAGGGCCAGCCGGCACAATCAATCCTCTTCCTGGGCCTTATGCTAACGATGCAGCAGCAGCCCTAGGCGGCGTAGCTGTAGGCGCCGTTTATAGAAGATCAGATGGATTTGTAGTTTGGCGTCAAGTTTAAATTTATTGTAAACTATATGATGATTGGTAAAAACAATAGATTAAACCACGACTTTCAAATCCTTCACTTCCTTGTTGGCAGTTGTCATACACCTGACGGTGCTTACAGCTTGCTTTGTGATCTACGTGAAGGTCGCAGCGACGCCCTTAAAGCTGTCAAAGCCAGTAAACTACGAGAACAAGCAAAAACTATCCGAGCCCAGCGCAAGATTAGCAGCAGTGATCCTGCTGAGCAACTGGAAGGCCAAGCTGACTTGGCGGAAATACAAGCTCATGCAGAAACAACTGCCAACAATATTGCCGCAGCTGAACAAGAACTGGCATTTATACAAACTTGTATTGACAAACTCCTGCCCATGAGAAAATACAGTGATTTACCTGATTCACAAGCACATGAAGCTTGTCAACAAGAAGAATGGCGCTTGGAACTTTTATACAGAGCTGAAAACTTTTTGCTAACTCAAGGCACGATCCCACATGATCATTTTGCCACCATGCGTCAGCATCCGGCGTTTTTAACTGACATATTACCAGCGCTTGAGCAAATCAAAATAAATGTTGCACAAGGCAATGCAATGCCTATTTTACAGAGTCAAAATACTTTGCGGGGTTTTTTGCTGGACAGTGATAACAGCTATGGCCAGCTAAGTTAAAAACTAACTTCGTTTAAATAAATATCCAAAATAGGATATTATCATGGCTGTAGGTAGCAACGTCAACCCCAACTTTCCCATTCCGGGTATTGATCAAGACAGTCGCGGTTTCCGCGACAACTTTGCCACAATCAAACAAGAAATAGAAAATATTCAAAGTAAAACTATTCAACTTGTGGGCGGAGTGGTAAGTGACGGGCCGGTAATAATAGACAGCAGCAATGATCCCATTGTAATCAATACAACAGTGTTGTTTACCAATGTGGGAATATCCGGCAACAACTACAGTTTGATTTACAACGACTCGGGCATTCTTGCTTGCAGCGACATTTATTTTGACAGTGGCAATGCATATGTGGGGATTAATACACCTCTACCCCGTGGAAACTTGGATTTACCCAGTAATATTTTCATTGGCAACTCCACTATCAGCAACAAAAGCGGCAACTTGCATGTTGTAAGCCCACAGTTTGTTAACTTGGGTGGTGGTGGCAACGTTTTCCTATACCTTGATAGTCAAGGACAAGTGGGCATCGGCAAAAATCCCGAGGTCACACTGGATGTTCAAGGCGGCAACTACGACGTAGCTAGATTTACCAGCACTCTTGACAATACTGACGTGGGTGTGAGATTTAAAACCAGCCAAAGCAATGCCAGTGTGGGTTGGATTGTGGAAAACACCAACAACTATGCTGGTGGCTTGAGATTGGGAAGAAATGGTGAAATAAGTCTCCATGTTGGAGAAAGTCCAGCTAGTGGGTTGCAAGATGGCAGTCAAGCTTTGACAATTTTGCCCACAACTGGTTATGTGGGTATAGGCAACACTACGCCTACTAGTAAACTTTATGTTCAAGGCAATGTTGTAATAACTGGCAACTTGACTGTGGGCGGGCAACCTTCAATAACCGGCAGTCGCGGCGGTGTAGCAGCTTTAGCCAGCTTGTTAACTGCATTTGCTGCTAGAGGTTTGATTGTTGACAACACATCGGCATAATAAATAACATCATGGTAACACAAACTCCCAAAATTTTTGCACAACAATATCCTGCTGCTGGCATAGACACCAACCTTTTCACAGTTGTTGCTGGTCACAATGCTCAACTTTCAGTGTTTGTGGCCAACCACAATGCAGTGGAAGACCAAATAAGTGTATCTCTTGTGCCCCAAGGCACAGCTAATACAACTCCACCTAACTATATTGCGTATCAAACACGTATATTTGGCAACGGCTGCATTGCATTTAGTGGGTTGTTCCTAGATGATGGCGATCAAGTTCGAGTAACCAGCGCCAATGGAACTACCAGCTTTGTTGCCACTGGTGTAGATATCATTCCCTAATACTAGACATCTTGTAAATCTTGTAATATCATAGGCTATGAGCCATCCTCTAGCACCTGATATTCAAGAACTAAGTGATGATGAATTAGAAAAACAAACTGCTCAATTAACAAGCAGATTTTGGTCCGCCCGTCGCTTGGGAATTAATGAAACAGTTTTACATCAACTAGACCTGCTGTTACAGCATTACGAGATGGAACGTGAACGACGACAACACGGTCAAACGGAAACGTCTGGCATAGTGTTGGAAACTGATCCTCTTCCCCAGGAAAACAAAGATGATAATAACTCGACTCCAAAGAAGTTTTCAGCTATTTCTAGTCTCCGAAAGTCAACTTGAAAGTGCGCACTGTAGGATTTCCGTGGAGATTGATCTTTTAACTTCATCGGAAACTCAACGCCAAAACCAAGTCATGAACATGTTGGATCATTGGCTGGCCATGATTGTAAATGACAGCATAGTTGTTAATCTTTGGCATGAAAATGATTGGCCCACTGCACTAAGTTTGCTGGACAACAACATCATACTGACTCCCGGTGAACCCGACGATTTTACTCTTGCCATGTTGTTTTTGACAAAAATGCAAAGTATTTTGGGCAATGCAGTGGCGATTAACAGCCTTGAGTTTGTAAGTGATGCTGGTGCCGGCGTGAGCTTTACCTTGTCATCTGACAGCATTGACTTGCCTGATGGTGAACAGTGGATGGGCAAACATAGATTTTACGACAAGCCCTGGTGGTTGAGATCTGATGGCAGCACATGCGATGTGTCTGCTGATTCTGATCAAGATCTCACCAAAAAACCTGACATTTTGATTGATTTAACTGAGCTTATACCCACACATGCGCCAGTGGCTAACAAACAACCTGCAGAAATTATTACTCCGAGATTTCCACTTAAGGTGATCAAAAGCGATGATAATACTTGATGGGCGTGCAGTTGATACCCAAGGACAAGTGTGGTGTGATATTCCAGCCCTGCGTGAAGCCCTTTATCGCTGGGGCACCCTGCCCCACAACGCAAAAATAATTGACAGTCAAGAACAACAGCAATACACACAAGCACAGGAACTTTGTGGTTACGATTGGGATCATGCTCCCCGCAGCCATTGGTTCACTCCCGAACCGTGGTTGACATGGGACGTGGAAACTTGGTGCCAACAGCAGTGCGAAACACCACAAGAACTTTCCAGATGCAATCAAGAACTGGAATTATATGTCAAACTTCAGCTTGTTCCAGTGTTGCGACATTTGAAGTACATGTTGGATACATGGCGCAGCAACAACATTGTGTGGGGAGTGGGACGTGGCAGCAGCATAAGTAGTTATGTGCTGTATTTGCTGGGTGTTCACAAGATCAATCCCATAAAATACAACTTAGATTATCAAGAATTTTTCAAAACACAAGGAGTTGAGCATGGCGAGAGTTCTTAGCATGCGTGGTGAATGGGTGGATTTCAACCGCATGATGGTTATTGACGATGGTAAAACCCGGGCCCTGGGAAATGCACGCATGAACAGTCGTGGTGATGTTGTCGACAACAAAGGCCAAGTGGTTAAAACACAAAGTCAGATTGAAGCTGATTGGAGATCACGTCGTCCCCAACCAGAAAAAAACGTAGATATTAAACAAACCATGACTCCTGAAGAAATGGATCGTGAGTTTTTAAGCAACAAACCACAACTACCAAACCCCATGGACAGCGTAGTGCGTCCACAACGTCGCAGGCAAATAGACAGTGATGAATAACACCGTTCAAGCTTTAAAAGGCAAAGTGTTAGTTGACAAGATTGAGTCGGGTGAAAGACGCACCCGCAATGGCATAATTATTTTAGATGACAACGGCAAGCCGCAGGGCATTCGTGAACGTTGGGCTCAAATCTATGCAGTGGGTCCTGATGTTGAAGACGTGGAACCCGGACAATGGATTCTCATCAAGCACGGCCGTTGGAGCCGGGGTGTGCCATTTGATACTGACACTGGCACTGTGACTTTACGACAAGTGGACTTTCCTGATGCAATTCTACTTGTTGCCGACGAACAACCTTCTGAGGTAGTTGCAGTTTGACACTGCTGCCTCTAGCACATACACTACAAACACAAGTGCTGGAGGCAGACACATGGCTATTAGCAATAATCTTTGGGTGGAAAAGTGGAGGCCTCAGGGTCTCGACGATTACGTTTGGGTAAATGAAAATCAAAAACACCAAGTGAAAACTTGGGTTCAAGAACTGGAAATCCCCAACTTGCTGTTGAGTGGTGGACCAGGAACTGGCAAAACCACACTGGCTCGCTGTTTGCTTCACGAGCTGGGAGTTCTAGATCAAGATGTAAAATATGTCAATGCCAGTCATCACACTGGTGTGGAATACTATCGCGGTCTTGGAGACTTTATTGAAACCATGCCCATGGGCAAGTTTCGTTATGTGCTGCTAGACGAAGCTGACTTTTTGACTGTAAACAGTCAGGCTATTTTGCGCAGCATGATTGAAGAATACAGCATGATTTGTCGCTGGATTCTCACATGTAACTATCCCAACAAAATCATTCCTGCTTTGCATAGCCGCATGCAGGGGTTTCACATCGAACAACTGGATCGCGAGCAGTATATTGCTCGAGCTGCCACAGTGCTGATAAGTGAAGGCATTGAGGTAAACGAAGGCAACTGGCCTATTCTAGAAGAATATGTCAGTGTTTGTTATCCCGATCTACGCAAATGTTTGAACATCCTGCAACAAAACTGTGTGGATGGTCAGCTCATGCGGCCACAGGGTAATCAAAGTGGAACTCAGGACTACATGGTTCAAGCTGTGGGACTTTTCAAATCCAGCAAGATCCATGAAGCTCGACAACTGATTGTCAAGCATGCTGCACCTGAAGAATACGAAGGCATCTACAGACTGTTTTATCAAAATCTCGACTGGTGGTCCACACAAGCTGACCGGCAACATCAAGCGATTGTTATCATTGCCAATCGCTTGCGGGATCATTCTCTTGTAGCTGATCCCGAGATTGCACTTGCAGCTTGCATGGTTGAGCTGGCTAATCTTTAATCAGGCTTTTCAGGATGTTTGCTGCGGTTGCAGTGACATCCTGCCAAGCACGTGGCGAGTTTTGATGAACAACATGCACTCGATCACTATACCAATAGGTGCTGTTGAGATTTTCCGGCCAAATGTAATACGCTAGGACTGGAACCATTACAATAGTGGGTTTGTCCATGGCAGCGGCTAAATGTGCAATGCTTGTGCAACTGGTTACTACTACGTCCAGTTGTGAAATAACCGCTGCTGTGGTTTCCCAGTTGACTAGATCCGGGCTTAAATCACTTACTGCGCCGGAAGTGTAGGCAAGGTCTTGCAAGTTGGTATCTCGTTGCAAGCTGTAGTAATCACAGGGCAGATGTTTGAGTTGGTCCCACAAATTAGTGAAATCCACAGTTCTATGTAAATCATGATCATAATGTGGATTACCTGACCATCTGATACCCACTCGTGGTATTTTCACATTGATGTTGGCTATTTGGCTGTGACGGGCAAGTATATCGGCACCCTGTTGCTGTTGTTGGTTGCTAACAGAAATATAAGCACCTTGCCACAAATCACCTACATCTGCATCAAGATACACGGCCAAGCTCATAGCTGGGCACCAGTAATCAAAGTCTCTGATGTTACTGATTTCACTGGTAAAATTCTTGTAATTCTGCGTGGTCTTTGCAGGCAAGCAGGTGAACAAACTGGCAAGACCATGTGCGCTGGCCCAGTGAACTTCCATGCCTCGTTGTGTTAAATGATGTATGAATCTAGCATTAATGATTTCATCGCCGGCGCCGCCTTCACCAACAACTAGCAGTTTTTTACCACTTGCAGGCTGACCTCGCCATTCGGGAACAGGAAAGTTATGAGTATAGTTTCCCCAAACTTTGATATCTCTGCCGCTGCTGATTTGTTTTAGGCCTTGACGAAAGTTGCCTTGTGCTATTTCATGTATGCCAAGATTGAAATTCAATACTTTGTGAAGTTGGTGTTCATGCTGTGGAATCTGTTTTTGTAAATCCACCAAGATATCTCTAGCGCGACTTTTTTCATTTGCTGCATAGTAGGCAACACTTAAATCTATTAGTGCATCAGGATTGGCAGTGTTGTGTTTGAGATTTTCCTGTATGTAAGCAGCCGCTTGTTCAGGTTGATTTACGCACATGAGGCTTTTATTGAGGTTTGATCTCACAGCGCAAGCAATTTCGGGATTAGGACTGGCAGCCAGCGCGCGATTGCCCCACTCAAGGCTTTTGTGATATTCCTTGGCTTTGAAATAACCAAAACTCAGTAAATCATAACTTTCAATGCAAGCAGGAAGATGTATTGCGATAGCATCACATATGTCGTTTAAAACACCAAGGCTGTTTATTCGGGAAAAATCATCAAATACAGTTCTGTAATAGTCAAAAGGAAAAGGTTGTGCGGTCATACCTAAAGATACACATGATTCCAATCAAACCCAATATTGATTAAAAACCACCTGGAGATTGGCTTGTGGCAGCTAGACTCCAACGCGCTGTTCCGAGAGCAGTGCCACTTGCAACTGCATCGCTGGAATATGTATATTTGTCAGTTACTGACACAATTCCAGCCCCGCCAGTGCCGCCACCAAATATTCCCAATGCGCCGTTTCCCGTTGCAGCAAGATAACCACGCGCTGTTCCGAGAACGGTGCTACTTGCAACTGCATCGCTGGAATATGTGTATTTGTCAGTAGTTGCTGTATATAGGGTTGGGTCGCCGTAACGACCACCACCAAAAACTCCCTGGGTGCTGTTGCCAGTAGCAGCAAGATGAAACCTTGCCTGCGACAAGTT
>JAUKPS010096278.1:0-30559 GCA_032273165.1 Chlorellidium tetrabotrys | reverse complement strand
CATTGCTTTTCAAACCTGTTGCCGCATCAACGGTTTATCCAATGTAAATAATGGCAGTATCGGCGCAACTTATATGGCCAATATACCCGGCACCAATCTGTTAGGAAATACAGGAGTTAACTCAAGTCCTGAATTTGATTTAAAAGATACCGTGTTGGTATGCCGTAATAAGCGGTTTACACTTCCCTTTTGTGCACAGGATCCTGACAGCGGCGATTCGTTGAGTTATAGTTTTTGCGATGCCTTCAGCAGTCCGGGTGTTAATAATGCCAACCGTAAACCTCAACCTCCACCTTATAACGCATTAAACTATACCAACGGATTTTCAGGAACAAGTCCGTTAGGAATAAATGTTGATATTAATCCGGTGACTGGTGTTATATCGGGTATTGCTCCTTCGGGAACAATTAACAGCACAGGTGCTTCCTTTTTTGTGGTGAATGTGTGAATGGCGAAGGGGTGTGCGCATTTCTGAACATCGAAAAGATTTTGTTGTTCGTATTTCTGATTGCGATTTTGCAGATGCAGAATTACCTGTTGACAACAGAACCTGTGATGGTTTTTCTCAAACATTTCAAAACTTAACACCCAGCAGTGAAATCAGAACATGGTATTGGGATTTTGGTGTATCCACTTCCACAACAGATACATCAACAGCACAAAGCCCTACTTATTTATACAGAGATACCGGTGTGTATGATGTAATGCTGATTGTAAACCGTGGCGAAGTTTGTACAGATACTTCTTTTTCAAAAGTATTTATCTATCCCGGTTTTTCTCCCGGGTTTGCTGCGTTTGATGGATGTAAAAATGTACCCATTCAATTCAGAGATACTACCCGATCGGTGTATGGCTCACCCAATTCATGGAGCTGGGATTTTGGCAATCCAAATGCAAGCAATGATTTTTCATTTGTACAAAATCCACTTGATCGCCAATTTTTTCCAGACGCATTTCATGCGATTGAATCTGTTCCAGGTGGATGGGCAGCTTTACTACCTGATCCACCTGCCCATTTAGGATTTATGTGGTCAGTTGGAGCAGCCGGCTCTGCTCGGTCTCAAATTGATGATATTATTAATCATAGTCCTATTGGTAGTACTCATAGTGGTTATAGTTATGCTATGACAATGCGCAACATGCAAGGAATAGCACGATTAGGCTGGAATGCGTGGGTACAAACATATATAAATCGGTTTTTAGTTCCTGTACCTGTACCTGTTCCTGTCGCACCAGTAGCACCAGTTGGCGCACCTGTAAATACTCCATTTGATGGTCAACCTGGAGTATGCCCTATATGCTATGAATCTTATGATGAAACAACAAGGGCTGTAAACAACGGTTCAAATACAAACCCAGTCCGGTGTGGACATATGTTTCACGAAATATGTATAACTCAGTGGAGAAACTCTGGAAGAACCACATGTCCTGTGTGTAGAGGAAATATAGCAAACATTCATCGCGTCAATGTTGTACCGCCCCCACCGGTGGAATCGCATGCAGCCAGAGGCGGTGCCCGTCGCCGTAACACATACAAGAGAAAATCAAAGCGCAATAATAAGCGCCGTGCTACTCGCAGACATTAGTTACTGAATAACATACCACCACGACCACCGTACACCTTAAAGATATTCCAAATTGTCACGTACGCATAGACATTTAAATTTGGCGGGGACGTTCCGCCCCGTGCGTTATTTAGTGTAAGATATAGCTCCTTACGCGCTATCTTATCCCAATTTGCCGCTCCTTTCGGCTCATATTCCAATCGGTTATTCTTATGTCCAAACGCATAGGCATAAATATAGCGATTAATACATGCTTCTTTTACAAAATACTGTGACGGAACTACCGAACGGAAGAACGACCCACCTTCGTGGACAAAGCGCTCATACGAATTGTAGTGAAGCGCCGCACCCTTAAGAGGCTCAGAATACGCATTATAAAATCCAGGTTGTATCTGCCAATCGTTTGCTCTATTTGGTAACAAAATGGCGTTTGGCCACCACGGAATCGTACACGGATTTACCGGTGGTGGAATACTATCAATTGGCTCAGCCGCCGGTACCGGATACAAATCCCTTGTAAATAGGAAAAACGCGTTGTAGTTCGTCGCTTCAGGACGTTGTAACACCCACAACAGCTCCTTTGTTGGATTGGCATACGGTATATCCAAATGAAACTCCGTTTGACTGAGCGTCTGCTCTACCGGCACCGCAAAGTGTTGCTGAACCTGATACGTCACCTCCGCCGTTCGGAAGGCAATTGCCTCCTGCTCCTCTAACGAAATGTACTCCACCATAAGGTACGCCGATCTTGGTGAGAATCGTAACGGTAGTGTGACGCCTGGTACTAGACCACCCGTTATTGGTGTTGTCGGCGTGGCTCCCATTACGGCGTTCATTGTATACACCGGTCCTGTAGGTCCCGTAGCAGGATTTGTTTGCCAAAATGGCGACCCCGTAAATTGTAACATCGGACTATACGGCGAAGTGTACGTTGGCGTATTCTGGAGTCCAATCGTCAACGGATTTGCCCTTGCGTCCGTATACACCAGTTGATTTACAGGGCGAAACGTTACATGAATACGCACAATATCATTTGTTAACGCCTGAATCGGCAAGGCGTGAGAATGTACACCTGGCTTGGAGAACCAAAACGGAATCGGTATATAAACCTTGGTTGGTACAGGAGTGAGATATGTTGTATTCGTAAAACCATCGGCGGTACGTTTAATCATAAAATTCTTTGCAAGAGCAGATTCAGTTGTCTCATTCAATTCGTCTAGGATTTCTAACAATCGTCCATCCATAGTTTCCACAATCTCACCACCTATTTCCAACTCTATTTGCTGAATCATAGCGTGTCCCAGAGAGTTTGTCCAACCAAATAGTGGACCCAAGAAGTTTCCTAGATTATTAGGGTCAATCGTTGAGATAGTAGGGTCACCGTTTGCCGCTCGTATGGCATTAAGTTGCGGAGTATAAATATCAGGCATCTCCACTACAACCATTATTCCGTTCACAAGTTCGCCAATGACAGGAAGTGTAACGCTGACACGTTGCCCAAACTCGGGCGTACCGTCAAAATCTACGTTGACCCATTGCGCCGCCCAACGGGTTGTCCTATTCACAACATGTATAAACTGATGTATGTCTGGGTTGCCTTTTGTTGCCATCAGACGTGAATCAGCTAGACCTGTACTCACCAGGGTTAGGCTATTTGCCGGTGTCGCAGCCATCCTTGCTATGTACAGTTAATTTATGGGCGCTTAGACCGTCTTGGTCCTGCTACGCTAGGCGGGTTTGTTCTGCCTCTGCCTCAAATACCAACGTATCACCAGTGTTAATAATATCTGGTATATACGTTGAATGCGTAATTTTATTAGGAATTCGGATATCTATCCACTTGAAATCACGGGGATAGATTTGATATATATTCTTGTTACACTCATAGACATACCAATCTTTCACGTATTTTGCCTTGAACTCTTTATTGGCAGTAATTGAATTATGCGAACGCTGTGCTACTTGAATCATTAATGTTTTTGTTGAGAGGGTATAATTCGTGTTATAGTACGAATTTTCAACAACAAGCCTACGTTCCCAGTGTTCAATAGGACGGTACGAAAAGATATAGAAACCATTTCGTACTTGTGGATACCGCATTAGTATTTAATTTGTAACGCTCTTTAGGCAATTTCTCTCGTAACAAGGACTGTATTTGCTACAATAATTGCCATAGCTCCTAGGAGTTGCGTTATATTTGGCTTCTGGCTTGTAAAAATCCAATCAAATATATACGCGGCAAAGATGCCAAAGAACGAAAGGGCGCTGAAAAGCAGTGTGCTCACCTGGGGAATAAGGAAGAAGCGTAGAGCGTAACCCGTAAATCCTATTAATGAGTTGAACGCAAGAATGCTACCAAGACTGCCAGGAGTAATATTAAATGTGTTTTTTGCCAAGATTCCAAACGCTGATGCAGTCAGGATTCCTAGTAACCACAGAACACCGCTACCACCGTACATCTGTATCATCTTCGTCCAAGGCTGTGTATCCGTCTTTTCCCTACGCCAACGGAACCATATATAAATGCCAACCTCAGTCAGCGCAGCGACTAGGGCACTGATGACGCCAATAAGGGTCCAATTTGTTGCCGTTGGCTGAGCAAGAGCAACGGCGCCGCCAAACGCAAGTACTATCCACGGAATCGCCTTCAGTTGAATCGCCTCATTAAAGACTACTGCCGTAGCTAGGAGATTAAATACAGGATACGTATAGAAAAGCGCCATTGCATTGCCACCCGTCAACTGGTCAAATGCGGTATAACTTGTAAATACGTGAATAAGATTGAGAACACCCGTTGCTAACGTTTCTGTTGTAAGGACTGAACCAATAGCAAGAGGATTCTTTGTAACAATAGCTGCTACAGCAGCTAAAGCTGTATAGACTCCCATACGCAATCCCGTTTGGAAAATGACACTTACATCCACAAGTTTAATCAACATCGGGTATGCTGATAAAATCACTTCTGATAGCACCAGAAGTACTTCGTGAATCATTCCTTACTTTAGGGATACAAATCCTTGAGCGTACGGGCTGACGGGTCCGTAGCACCAGGAATCCATCGAGGTAGCCACATCCGTGGAATAAGCGTTGCCGCCTTATCGCCATAATTTTGAAAAAAGAGTTGTCTATACCAACGGGCTTCATCCGTAGTGGGGGGATTATGCGTGTAGTGTGTCTGAGTTTGGTTTAGGGTTTTGGCGTAGTCACTGGTTCTGAGATACCACGAATCGTTCGTCGCCGACACACCATCACTAAATGCCTCCTTCTTGCGCATAAGCACATCAAGTGGCAAATAGTGGTCGTAAACAAATGCTTCGCGTAAAATAAACTTCTCCATCATTGCGCCGCGTCCCTCATCATTATTTTTCTTAGGACGTCTGAGGTAGGTAGCAATTGATCGCCACGTTGCCACAACGTTCTTATCTAGAAAAGGGGTTCGCGCTTCCAAGCCGTGCGCCGCCATAGATCGGTCCGACCTGAGAACATCATAAAGGTGAATTTCGTTGAGGAGCCGTTCAGACTCTGCCTCAAATTCCTCGTCGCTCGGCGCCCTGTAAAAATATAAATACCCTCCACCAATCTCATCGCTACCGTCGCCATTAAAAACTACCTTAATATCCGTATGTTCTTTTATATATTTACCAATAAGCCAATTGCCTACAGAGGCACGAACGGTTGTAATATCGTACGATTCAATATCGTGAATAACCTGAGGAATGGCGTTAAGGAAGTCCTCAGGTGTTACAACCACTTCGTGGTGCTCAGACTTAATAAACTCCGCAACCATCTTTGCGTACATAAGATCCGTTGAACCAGGCATTCCAATGCTGAATGTATGGAGTTTCTTATTGTTTAGTTTGAGCTCACGCGCCGCAATTGCCGCAACTAAAGAACTATCCAAGCCACCACTTAACAGCGCACCAATAGGACGGTCACTCAACAGACGCTTCTTTACCGCCGACGTAAGGGCATCGTGTAGTGCTACCTTTGCCAATGATAGACCAGTTGGAAATCCAAACGCTGCGATTTTTACGTGAGGAACTTCATGGTACTTATGCTCGTTGATAAGTTTGCCGGTCTTTGTATCATAGAGTCTCCACGTTCCTGGCGGAAACGGCTGAATTTGCGTATAATCTGTGGGGAGACCCTTGATTTCCGAGGACCAAATCGTGGATCCATCAGCGTACTGGGCTTCGAACAATGGTCGTACGCCGTATGGGTCCCGTGCTACCAGTAATTGGTTTGTTGTGGTATTTACGTGAGCAAAGGCGAACACGCCGTCCAACGTGCGGACCAGCTCCGTTGGCGGGAGATGGGTCGCCAGGTGGGGAATAATAGCACAGTCGCTCGTACCCTCTGCGAGTTGGAGATTCCATCTGGTGGCAAGTTCCTTGTAGTTGTAAATCTCGCCGTTACATACCGTGGCGGTTTGGTTGAGGATAAACGGCTGGTGACCCAGTGGGGTTAGACCGTTAATCGCAAGGCGGGTGAAGCCTAACAGAACACCGGATATATCATCAAGGGCTGTGTATTCAGGTCCCCGTGGCTCTAGTTTCTTGATGTATGCTAATGCCTGTGTGGTCGTAAGCCCCGCGGCTTTTAGTGCTGCCCAAATCCCGCACATTGCTCTACGGTATGGGGTTTCGTTAGTTTATGCGTTTAAACGAAGGGGTGTGATACTGAAAAATTTATGGGTTTTGAAGTTTTACTTGTTTTTATTTGGTTTTTGGGTTTATTGGTGGGTGGTTAGACAACGCCCGTGACCGGCTGTGCCTCATACGTCGGCACCGTCGCCGCTGCCGTCTGAATAAGCTCCTGTACCGTCGGAACCGTCTCCGCAGATTCAGAACCTACCTGTCCCTGAAACTCCAGCGGAATCGTCTGCTGCTGATTCTGGGCGCGGACCTCCCAGTTAATGGCATACAGCGCCTGTGCCGTGTCCCGCGTGTTCATATACTGAAGCGCAGTCGCCCAGTCCACCGTCTTGCTCTGAGGCTTGAGTTCGTTGATGTACAGATTGTGGAGCCCAAAGACAAACGGGCGGTACTTCGGCGGAATCTGCCCCTTTGGCAGACTACGCGCCTTGAACACATCCGTGTACAGATTGTACACCGTGCGACTAATCGTCTTCCAGCGGTCCACAATGGCGTTGGCAGCGCCGCGCTCCTCAGGGTAGAGCACCAGGTAGTCACGGAGCGTACCGTTGCGCCACAGGCTCAGCCACAGATAGTCACGACGCGCCGAGTTGCCGCGCATCTTGCGTACACGGTTGTACGCCTCGCCACGCACCTTCCAGCGGAAGTTCACCCCATTCTTAATGACGTAGCCCTGGAAGTTGTGCTTGAACTGCGCATTCTCCAGCTGGAGCTTGTTGGCAAGTTCACTCCACGTAGCCACCGTAATCTTCGCAACATCGTACACCGTCGGCTGGTCCGTAACGGGGATAAGGGTGTCGCTGATATACATCTGCTTCTGGACACAGACAACCGTCGGCGTGGTGACATTCACCACAATACGGTTCTCAGGATGCTGAAGCACCCAGGTGTACTGCGTATCGGGCTTGAGCGACGCAAGGAAGGCGTCCCAGGTCTGCGTCGTGCTAACCGCTTCTTCAAACAGAGTGCGGAAGCTCTTCGTCTGGCTATAGAAGCGGCAGTTTGCGTTGAGCGTGGACCGCGTGTGAAACCGCCACTGGCTGTTGTAGCGGTCATAGAATCCGCAAATCATCACGCCGTCAATGAAGCGCTCAATAACGAAACTATCGGTAGAATTGTTGGACGGCATAGACTCGCCCGTCTCGCTCTTCTGCGGTGCGATGCTCACAGGGATATTCTTGATAACATCCCACACCACCGATCGGAAGGCGCTGACGTGATTGATGGCAAAGTTGCTCTTGCCCTTGACGTAGCGAATAAGGGCAAACGGCTGCTCTGGCGTAGAATGGTCATCTACACGGAGATAGCCACCAGCCTCAGATGTTAGAAAGGAAGAAAGACCGCCCCAGGTGGGGTAAGTGTTGGAAAGGATGGCGAAGATAGACATTGTGAAGGAAAGTCGTACGAAGGAAGGGGCTGATGTTTGTTTTCGGTCGCCGACGGCGTCAATTTTTTCGGGATCGGGGTCTGTAAGATAGAAAAGAGACCCGCTCCTACATTAGAGGAATGGCAGACAGTCCAGACGAACTTGTGCCCGAATTGGGCGACTGGGTCACCATCATCAGCGATGCCTATAAAACCACTAGCGGTCGTATTATCTTCCGCGACGGTGCTCTTATTCGCATCCGCCCTACCCAATCTAGTAATACCGGCGTAGATTTTCCTCTAGATTCAGAAACTGGGCTCTTTCAGGAGGCGCTCGGTGTACAAGAAGTTCTAATTCACGAGAAGCGCAAGAACCCCCACTTTGCCATACAATTGGCGGTTGTAGAAGGGGAGGTTCTAGAATTTTTTAGTGTTGACGGCACCCCTATTGGTGAAGGAGTCGTTATGCGTATTGTAGCAAACGATAGCGAAGACGGCATTATATTGGATAACGGCAAGGAACTAAACTTTCAGTTTATCGGCTCTGCCCCGCCCAACGATATTCTACGCCCTCGTGCCGCACCTGAAAACGTCGCCCCGCCTGAAAATAATAGTTCCTCCAACGCTGAATCTGTAGAAGAAGAGACGGAACCTGAAGTATTCCCGGAACTGGATTATAGTACACTACCCGCAGCGCTTGTAGAAGAAATTCCTACTGAAGAGCGAACCTTTAGCGATAGTGTTCAACGCGAGGATATGTTTGTATCACTCCTTGTGGATGTACCCTTGAAGAAACAGCGTGACCCCAAGGTTATGCAGAATCTCTACCGCACAACCGATTTACTATTGGCAATGAAGAACTCCGTTGTTGTCCGTGATGAAGCCGGTGCGATCATTCCTGGTGCCAATAGCACCTCCTACGTTGTAGATTCCCTCCAAGATATCCTAGACCGCAATCGTAGTGGCGATTCGTTACGGGCATTTCTACCCGTAATGGCGGTGAAAAAAGTCCTATACACCGACGACAAGGAGTCGTTTGAAACGGAAGATACTGAATCCCGCTCCGACGTTGGCACGTTAGCTACCGTATCGGCAAGTGGTAATAAATTCGTAGAACAATCGCTTGATAACGCATTCATAGGTTACATAAATTCTGTACTTCAAACAATACAGGCATATATCCCTGCGTCGGCGTCACGGGCACGAATTGCCTACGATATGGATGTCCTACGGTCGCAAATCCCGCCCAAACCCGTCATCGGCTTCCTAGAAGTACCTCCCACTATCAATGCGCAGAAGGAGCCCCAGTCTCTCTATTCTGATTCCCTCAGTACGATTAACAATCGCTACGTACGTTTACTGTCCGCCTCGTATCTACGAAATTCTAAAACGGGTGCACTAACCGTGGTTGCCCCCGCCGATTGTGGTGAAGTGTTGCAGCAAATTATACTGTCGAGCGATATGCTACGGTTCCGTTCGCCGATTCGGTCCAGTGTCCTGCTATGGGATATTGGCGCATCTGAGGTGTCCCGTGGCTCTCGCTCTTTGTTTTATACTACACTTATGAAAAACTGGTCTAACCAAGAGCTCTACGACCCTGAAACGGTACTACCTCTTGCCGAATTCCTAGCCGACCGTCTACCTTCCGCCACTTGCTTTAACGATGAACAGCTCACTTCGGTCCTAGATTCCTTCGGACTCCGCAATCTAGAAATCTCTACCACCGCCTTTGAGCCGATTCTTTCCGTTGTTAAAACCGGTATTACCAAATGGGACAACCAGTACGCCGCCCTAATGAAAGCCGCCAAAATGGCTCGTAGCATAGCGTCTGTACCCGCCGTTTCACCACTACTCGGAACAGATTCAGCTCTACTTACCACTGCTACGCTCGGCTCCGATATAATTAAGCCAGTTCTGGGGTTTCTAACAAAGAATGAGGACCTGCTCAAAACGTACGATTTCACGGTCGTCAACGGACTTACTACCGTGGCGAATAAGACTCTCGGTCGCTACTACTATGCCGTTGCCGGTGGCGTGGACGCCGCCCATGTGGCTATTGTTGGCGACACCTACAAGGCGGAGGCGCGTCGTCTGGAGCGTAATACGATTAGTTCGCGTGATACGGCGAACGCGTTTCAAGCCGCCCCGCTTATCAACCCGTGTAAACACGTAAAAGAACTTGAGAAAATTATGAATATCCGCCGTGATGAGGACCGTATGCTTCTTTTTGAGAAGTTTCTCAATCAGTTCCAGGCGGGTCAGCGTGGCAACTATATTATGTGTGGCAACTGCGGTCAGGACTTAATCTGTAAGCACGAACTGTTACTGTTGAACGAATTCCTCCATCCTGGTCGCCAACAGGCGCTCCACAAGGCGTTACTGCTGGAGTTTGCCGGTCCCGTTTTTGAGGGCGCCTATATCTGTAAGAGTTGCGGTCAGAAGATTCAGGACCTGGAGTATGATACGCATCTGGAGTTTGACGATGAGGGGCGCCCGTTGATCGGTCGCAACGTAATTGGTGCGGAGGAGGACGAAGAAACAGCGCCTATGGCGGTTCTACGTGAAGATGTAAAAGAGGATATTCCCTTTACCGACGATGCAGACATAAAACTCTACTTTGTAGCCCGTACATTGTTTGAGCGCTGTGGTTACGCCGCGCCTATAGAGACCTACAGGCGGGTTGTAAGGGCGACCCAAGACTACCTCAAACTACGTGTAATGGACCGTAGCACCTACGAAAAGGTGACAAGTGCTACGGTAAAGGGTAAAAAGCCGGCTGTAGTGGCGTCCTACGACACGTTCTTCGCCAACAATCAAGTCGGTATTATCGGCGCCTTTGTTGTCCTGGAAATTCAAACATCTGAAGTGAATGTGCCGTTTCCTGCCGCGGGTTGCGAATACTCTCGTGCCGGATTCCCGCTTGACGGCGACGACCCCGCAGTGGCGGGACGTGGGGCACTTATGTACGTCAGTTGCGCTATTGCCAATATTATCCGCAACGACGCCCCTTGGAACTTGACGTCGTGGTCGCCTGAAACGCAGATGCCCAAGCGTATGAATGCCGCCGAAAACGCCATCCGACTGTCGCTCTTTTCTGTTTTATGTATCTCTAACGGCAAATCAACCCCTGCTTCGTTAACAACGGTAACAGATACGTATAAGAATATGTTGCGTGTGGCGAAAGAGAAGGAGACTGCCGATGTTGTAAAGGCGTCTATGGGGGACCGATTGCCACCGGCGTTCCGTCCTATGTCTACTCCCGTGGACCGGTCCCTGCTGAGCGAAGGTAGTATTCAAAACGTCAAGAAATTTCAGGCGGACACGGTCACAATGCCGGTGGCAACAATCGGTCCCTTTATTCAGGCGCGAGGACAGCAGCTCAATGCCCAATTAATGGGACAGTTTTATAAGGAGAGTGTTGCCTCTGCCGTTGTAGTGGAGAACTCGCCGCGCTCCGACTCTGTCTGCTGTTTCGGTCGCCTTGCCGACGTGGGGCGCGTTGGTTGCGGTGTGGGCTCTTTGGGCTTGGAAAATCTCTCGGCGGAATTGGAGGTACAGAGCATTGCCGCGGTGACCGTTGCCCGTCGCGACCCCGCCGCCCCCAACTGCGGAACGCACATCTACGTCCCCTGGTCGGCAGTTACACGTATTGAAGATTTGGCGGAGCTGGATAGTAGCGGATACTATAAGTTGTTTTTACAATACTGCTACCGCGGGGTACGCCAAGGCGGAATCCACGAATTCAATGTGAGCGGTGTCTGCCGTTGGTGCCGTTATGCGATGCCAAACGAATTGATGGATTTAACGGTTGCCGATATTACTGAGACGGGCGGTCGGCGTGAACGGGCGGTCAATGCCCTCAATGCTCGGCGTGAGGAAATCGCCAAAGACGGGCTCCGTCGGCAAAATATCTCCTTCGACGAGCTCGGATTCCGTCGGCTTGAGAACGCGATGAAGAATTTTAAGGCGGTTATGCCACCGGCTACAATCGTCAGCGAAGAGTTTTTGACGGTGCTTTCTACACTTGGTCTGACACTGGGTATGTTGTTGCCTGTGAGCGCTACGGGCTGGGGCGCGTTTGTAGATGCGATGAAGCTGATTGCCGTGGAGAAACCAGTAGACGCTGAACGTAGTGGCAAACTCTACCAGTTTTCTTTGGCGTACGACTCCGCCCTTCAGTCACTGCTCACGCAGATGACAGGCGGACTCGGTATTCAGGGTTGCGACCGACTCTTGAAAAAGGCGGGTGGACTCTTCGGAATGAAGGGCGACTACCGTACGGCGGAGGCGAAGGTTGGCGGTGCCACCGAACTTCTCGGACATATGTTTGATGCGATGTCATTGAGTCCTGACGGAGCGGAAATTATTCGCAACTACAGCGATACATTTGTAAAAGAGGGAACGCAGATTCGTTATCTGTTTAGTATTACAAAACCGAACGGTTCCAAATGGTTTCCCAAAATCAGCCGTAATCACAACGGATTGTTAGATAAGATTTGGACAAAATCGTTTTCGTCCGTGCTAAAAGCTACAAATTCTCTTGGAGATTATACACAGGAAACAATTGATATTATTCAGTCATCATTAGACCGTTACACTGCGTGGTTTGGCACGTGGTTATCAGTTATTGGCGCCGATATACGCTCTGGTGTTCAACTTACGTCTCAAGAATTCCGCTTAATGATACAATGGGCGCTCTTTAGCGGACTTAATGCACTATTTAACGAGTCTTCCCCAATGTATGCCGATGCTACGGATTCGGTGCGCAAAGTGGAGGCGACCAAGTTCCATATTAACTGGGTATGTGATGCTATGTTAAATACGATTGACATCATACGCACATATCAGAAGACCCCAGAGCAGATTGCCGAGGCGATTAACGCACGTGCCGAGCTTGAGAAGGCGTATTTTATTGAAAAGTTTGACAAGTTGGAGAAAGATTTACGCGACGTTGAAAAACGTAAAAAGGCGCTAAAGATTGGTGAATGGTCGGTTGGCACACTCAAAAACTTATTCTCCTACGACGCCGATTTCTTTGAATTTGAGCGAGGACAACGAGCTGCTATGGGACTGCCCGAATTTTCTGGTGATATCACTGGATTAGTGGAGATGGAGCCAGTACAGGCTGCCGTTGCCGAAGAGGGATACGACCATCGTGCTCCCGCAGATGAAGATATGGATTAATTCTATATATGTAGTAAGGGGTAAGCGGTTATGAGTTTTATGATTGCCGCATTATTTGTAGCTGTATCTTTATTTTTATTACCTGTTACGCTTGGGTTTGTTATATTTACCCCTATGGGTTGGTCGGTTTCAGCATTGGTTACGGTTATATTAATATTTTATATAGGATATCAAATGTATAAATGGTGATAATATGGATCTTCAAATCAGTTATTCACGGCGGATTGATAGCAAGGCGGGAACCGCATTACTATCAATATGTTTTGGACCCGGCAACGGGCGAAGATATTATGATTCTAACAACTGGCGAGGGTGTTGATTGCCCTGTATGGGAATCCGTACGGGTTAGTGATGGTTTACATTACGGGACAAGTGGTGGGCGGGTCTACGATATCACCGATTTAGTTACGCCGAGTTGAGCGACGACGTGTGTGGCGTCGTGATTTTCTGTTTCGCTTACCACCTAATAGAACCTGTGCCGTATAAATAGTAATCTGGTCCGGCGTGACCGGTACACGGTTTGCCGGATTTACAACAGGGCGATTTGGATATTGGGCAAGTTGTGTCCGCATCCACTGCTCCCAGTTGTCCTTACGATAAAAGAAGTCTTGTCCTAGCTGACGAATAAGTACAACCTGTTCATCCGTATTAATATCTTCAAGATTCATCGCATTTTGTCGCTTATCCGCAGGAACTTGAATTCGTCCCATGTTTACTTTGGCAGTGTACCACGCCGGTAGTTGTCCTGGTGCTGGTGGTGCTCCCATCTGGTTCAATTCGGCAAACGATTGAACGACTACATCGTTAATATGATTCACATTCATAGCACGGCGGCTATTATTTCTACGACGCACAGCAAAGTTCTCTACGCGCAAGGGACGACGTGGGGCTCTTGGAGGTGAATCCATTCTAGATTGGGGTGTGTTTTTACGGTGGGTCTTTATCTCTTGAGTTTAATAGGGAAGAATGTCTGTTCTTTATTTGGCACTTGCCATATACATTGTGGGTGTAGCCATTGTGTTATATGTACGCCCTAGTGTGATGTTCCATCCCGATAATGGAACGTGGAAGGAATTCGGGCTTGACACCAGCAATCGTAATACCGTATTCCCCTTTTGGATGTTTACGATTGTATGGGCGTTCCTATCATATGCGATTGCCAGTATCGGGAATGTATTCATCGCAAATATTGTTCTCAATTCCACACCCGAAGGTAATATTGCCTCGCCCATAAGCGAAATTCGCTATACCGAAGCGCCTTCAGGGTCGCAAGTTGTCCATACAGAATCTGAAATGGTACCTGTATCACGAGTCCGCGCCCCTCGTGTACCTAGAGCTTCTGTCTCTGCCCCTGCTGCTGCTCCTGTCTCTGCCCCTGCTCCCGCCCAGCTTCCCGGTTACTATATCGTAGAGCCGCAACCATCCGGCGCACCTAAATTCGTCTATTTCGGTCACGAGCCACCCACCTTTGAGAACTTAGTCACACATTCCTGAGAAACTCGCACCGATTAGCGTACTATACATACCGGCAAATCCAGCATAGTAACCGTACGCCAGACCGTCGGTAATATTCTGGTCCGTATCGGGTGGTAGTAAATTCTTTATCACATTGCGCAGTGGTGCCACTAACCACACCAGCACTAGCGTTGCTATTTGTATTAACAACGCTAAGCCCGAATTATTGAGCGCCTTTGTCATATCCACCTTTTTACAATCCTCCTTCTGCATCAATGCGAACACACCTAACGACGCCAGGAAGGCAACCACACCCGCTAGTAAGAAAAACGCGACCAAAACCCGCACTTCATCCGACTTAGCACCGAGAGCCGACCCTAAGCCTACAAATACAAGTAGCGGAAGCATAGCCATCAGGAGGAACATCAAAAGTATCATACAAACCGTAAATGTCATATTCATTCTTTTCTTCTTTCTCTATCCCTGAAAAAAAGAATGGCTCCTCGCGCAAAACGCACAATTGACCCCAAGAAGGTCACCGACATAGACAGTTGGCTCAAGGCATATAAATCAGGCTATGGCAATGTTGTTCGTCGTGGTGGCGACTATCTCGTCCTTGACCCTGTTAAATATAAGGAGAACTACGAGACCGCCCTTGCCTCCCCTGTAACTGTCATACCTGTCAATAAAGCAGTTGATGCGCATTTGATTCTTGGAACCGCTGATGGATTTCCACAACTCCGGGCTACTGCCGAAGAAACTATGAAAAACTTACGTGAAGAACAGGCGAAACATGTATCTGTGGCATCAGATGCCGTGAACAAAGCCGAAGCCGAATTATTAACCGTGACCGAAGCCTGGAAAGCCGCCGGTGAAGAATCGGTTCGCAGAGCACTGGCAATGGATGTAGCCAAAGCTACCGTTGCGATGGAACAAGCCGAGGCAACACTGAGTGCTGCGCTGTATCCCTTACGTTATGTTAAAGCAGAAACAGAACTTCTAGTAAAAGATCTGGACTATGCCACTCATAGTGATAAAAAGTTCCACAACGAACTTTATCGTTTAGTTACCGCACCAACCACATTTCCAACACGCCTAGTGCCTTTCACTGAAGAGGGTAAGGCTTAATGCGGTCCTCTGCCTTATCGCAGTCTACCGTCTTGGATTCATACTTGAAACACGCGCCATTTCTATCACGATACACTAATTCGCTAACATTCTCCAGATTAGGGTACTTCGTAATCACCATCGGCGCCGGTTTGAGTATATAAACACAGAAAATTCCTAAGGCAAGTCCAAATAGAAAAGGGAAGAACTCCAACTTACTAAAAAACTTCATCTCCTATTAAAGTAAGGATGTTTAATTTCCTCAGCATCATCGACCGCCCTGGATTTGCTACTATAATTAGTATTGTTCTCGGGTTTGGTCTCGCTTGTATCTTCCGTCCGCTCTGTAAGGGACCGGACTGTCTCATTATACGCGGTCCACCTATCAATGAAATACGTGGGTCCGTATACCAGTTCGGTGCTAAATGTGTAGAATTTGACGCCAAAGCTGTCGAGTGCCCACCCAAAGATAGTAAATTATCTGTTGTGGATACGATGTCGTTCGCGGCACTAGGTTAAGTAGTGCGGATTCTGGATTTCTAACAAGAAATCGGGCGCGTTTTAGAAATGCCCCGATTCTCTGTTTCCAGTCTAAACCCAATGTCTGGCTCTCCCGAAAGCGGTACTCCCATTGACGCTCTGGAGTCGGGTAACGTCACCAACGCCGCCGATGCCAGTCGTATGGCGGAAATCCTACGTGATATGAACGCCTCGGGCGCCGATGTTGCCGCGGGTCAGCAGGTTGCGCAGCAGCCGCAGATGCAGATGCCACCGCCCCAGATGATGCCCCAGATGATGCCACAGATGATGCAGCAGCCGATGCCTATGGGCGGGATGAACGGACAGATGCCGATGATGGTGCAGCAACAGCAACAGCAGCAGCCCAACTTTGTCCCCTATGACGATGAGCCCAGCAATGTGGCACCCAGGAAGAACGCGTGGTCCAATCTGCTCGACAGCCTTGTTGACCCGATTCTTATAGCGGTTATAGTATTCACTCTATCACTCCCGGCACTCCAGACATTCCTAAGCAAGTATGCCACCTGGGCATTCAGCCTTGGCGGACAGCTCTCGTGGCTCGGACTGATTGCCAAATCCATTCTTGCCGGTCTGCTCTTTGCTCTTTACAAGATTGCCGCCGGTGCCCTCGGTCTATAAACAAAAACTGGTAGCAAATTAGAGTCATACGAATGAAGTCACTTCGTTCATTGGTAAAGGGCAATATGGAACATACTGCCGGTTATGCCATTTTTGTAGTTATTGCCGCCTATGTGTTATACTGTGGTCAACCCGAGACGGTCGGTCTCGGTGCCGGTGTTGCCCTCATTCTCTATGTTTTGACGGGTGGCAACGTGCTAGTCAGCGGTTTACTCGGTTCGCTCGTATCGCTAGTAGCACTCTACTATTCCCGGACCCCTATGGTACGTGTTGAGGGCTTTGATGATAAGCGTGACGAGTTGAGCGAGGAGGACTATTTGACCGATAAGGCGAAGGAGAAGCGTGAGGAGAAGGGACAGACCGAGGGCTTTGAGGACGAGGAGGAGGAGCCCAAGCCGGTTAAGAAGGCAAAGAAGGCGAAACGGGCGAACCCGCCTCCCGATAACGGCGACCGCGCTGAGTTTCTAACACTCGGCAAGAAGTACAAGATGCCAAGCGAGGGCGACGATGAGGACTACCACCTCGACGCTGGTACGACATTTATGAATGCCTACAAGTCGCTCAAGCCCGACCAGATTGCCTCAATGTCCAAGGATACGCAGGAGCTGATGCAAACCCAGAAGCAGTTGATGGGCACATTGGCTACGCTCAAGCCTCTCATCACTGACGGCAAGGAGATGATGGAGATGTTCCAGGGCTACTTCGGTAACGGCAAGGAGATGAGCTGATGAGCCAATAAGCCAATATCTATTTACTATTAATTTGATTGTATGTTGCTATAATCAAATTAAATTAGCACGAAACTGTAAATGATGCGCGCCTTTGTAGCATTTGTTGTACTTACAGCACTTCTCACGGCAACACTTATTTATATGTATTACATTCGCCGTTCAATCATTATGTACGAAGGATTCTCCGAGGAGGATATTTCTGCTGTGGAAGACACGGTTCGTGAGGCGGTCCCGCAATTTGACCAGGCGTCACTTGGACGAGTCCTGACAATTGTACAGCGCCTTGCCGGCAAAGTTCTAGAACCCGCGTTCTTCACAGATGCTATTCGGCGCAGTGGAATGTCCCAGATGGAATTAGCTCGTGATTACATCGAATCTCAAAAAGCAAAATCGTAAGAAACATCAGAGGATGGCGCGTGGTATTACCGCTCGTTTTAAAATGCGCGGTGGAGGTCTAAGTGGGGGTGCTAGTGGCTCTTGCCCTCCTGGTGTATTATGTATGGACGTCGGTACTATCTTTTGCGTTATTTGTATCGTTGTCATTGTCCTCGGATTTCTAGCATTTTTATGGAATCAATCCAAAGTTGAATCCGTCGTAAAGAAGGTGAAGTATGCGCCTCCGCCCGAAGAGAAAGTAGCACTAATGCCAACTAGAGAAACGGCTCCGCCATTCAATCCCCGCGTTGGTGGCACCGCTCCTATGCTCGGTCCCCTTGGTCCGCTAGGACCTTGGGCGCAACCGACCCGTGGTACCGGTGATCCTCGCTTCTCCCCCCTTGCCCCTGAGCAGTCCTACTACACCCCGCCCGACCCTGGCTTTGTATCTCCTCCCATTCCCGCCGGTGTCGGTGCCATTATACCCATCAACGTCCAAACCCAAGGCTACCCCGATACGTACCAGCAAATCGGCGTTCTTACCGCACCCGGTGGTACCGATATGTCGGCTACCCCCAATCGTACCATACTACCTCTATTTGGTCGTAAACTCACGACAAACCGAGACCGCTGGAACTATTACACCCGCACCGATGGAATGAACCCCGTTCAGGTTCCCCTCCAGTTCAAACGCCGTAATTGCGATGATGACAACGGCTGTGACGAAATTATTACCGGTGACTCCGTCGGCGTCCCTATTATAGGTCAGTCTTATACCGCCAATGTCTTCCGCTATTCCACGCCCCGCTACCTACCCCTTTAAGGTTGTGAAGGGCGGTTTTAAAACGGTAGAAAAATCAGAGACGGCACGGATGTCAAACAGTGCTGATAACTATTTTTCCTGTAGTGAAACTCCCGCGAATTTTCCTACAGGGTTAAAGCTTGTTGACATACCCGAAAGTTCTACAAGCAAACTACGCATAATTTCTAAAATACCTGGTCCAGGAAATTATAGTGGTCCCATTGATTTCTTTTACGATGTCAATGAAAATCCGACGACCTCTGTACATTTTAATGGATTTATGTATAACTTAGCCAAATGCTACTTATGTATACCTGGTGTACATAAAATTGCCGGTGAAACGAAGGTCTGCGATGCCGAACTTGTGGTTATCTTCAATCCCTCGCAAACATCAGTCACTGTACAATTGCCGATTATGATGTGCCTTCCCGTGGAATCCGGCATTCGTATGAATCAACAATCTGCTAAATACTTTGCTACGTTGGGCACCGGTGTTACACCCAACCGCCCCACGTTCGGCTCTATTTTACAACCTAAATCCTCATTTATCACCTATAACGCCTTTAATTTTATGTTGAAGTTAAGTTCCAGTGGATCACTCAAGAAATGTAGTGACATTCCTGTATCTCCAACAAATATTATGAAGTATTTTATCTGCCAAAAGCCTATTGGTATGGCAGTTAGCGACTTTGACCGCTTCAAAGGGTACCTGCCCCGAAAACCGCGACCGCCCCAAGCCAACGACTATACACCCCTTGAACAGCTTGTGAAACCACCGGTCTGCGATAACCAAATCTCCAACGCCCGTTACTCACTACTTTCCACTCGCATTACGAATGTGAAGATAGAAGCGCCTGGAGCCGGTGATGAATATATGAATCCCATTGTACCCAAAGGTGTTAACACGGACAGGATGAAATGTAAGCCCGTTCGCCCTCGGAAAAATGGTGGACTCCGTATGGATATGACAAAGGATGGAAAGACCCTAAAAGAGGAGCTCAAAACGACACAAGATAATTTGAATGCTATGGATTCAGGACAACTAGACCCCGGTATAGAAGAAACGGAACCTACAAATTTAAAACCCCGTGATATTGAGCGCGGACTTGCCGTCTTCCTCGGCATTATTCTCGGCATTAGTGTATGCGCCCTTATCGGATTCCTTTTTCAAAAATTCGTCTTCACTAACTATCTTGACGTCGTAATTGCGAAAGAAACTCCCGCTATAAAAACTAAAATTCCCACCCCACCGTCGTTTCCCAAGATTTCGTTTCCTGATATCCCCAAAATGTTATGCCCTAAGGACTAACTTCGTTGCCCGTAGTAAGAGGCGCCGTTATGAGCTTTACTAGAGTAAATGGTGAATGGAAATGTCCAGCACCGGCGTCCGATAACATAGAAGAATATTTACAAAAGTGCCCAATGAACGTTGTTGCCGCTGAACCTCCACCGTACGCTCCTGTAGCCGACAACGAAGAAGAGGCGCCCCTAAAGTGCTATAAACTAGATGCCGACGAAGATGTTATAGATGATACCGTCTATATTAACGGTGAAGGAAAACCCGCCGGTCCTACGGACATGATGCGTATGCAGAAAGCAATTGATTGTTTAGATCCTAGTAAACCTGACCCCGGTTTACAACCTGGTGACTTGGAAAGAATAGGAAGCTACGCTCTAGCGATATTTCTATCACTCATTATTATTTGTACCGTATCCTATTACGCCATTTCTGCTTATAAACAGCCTGGTGGTTCCTTTATGAAATTCGTAGACAAATGGAGACTGCGGATGCCACACTGGTGGTGGTGTCCACCCATTCCTACAAATGTGTCAAAATGAAAATCCAACGAAACAGTAAGGTGGTGAGATGAGTTCAAAGTGGATTCCTTTCCTGTTCGTATTTGCCATTCTTGGTATAGTACTTGTGATCGTTCTTCGCGATGACAAGTCGCTCATCAGCAAATTTGTACAGATGCTTTCTCGCAACATTGAAGGATTTGCTCCTCAACCCGTGCTAGAGAATCCTCGGTGCCCTTCTGGTGGCTATAAGTTCTTTAGCGACAAAATTGGCAATAGTTTCTGTTGCCGTGGTCCCATAAATCCTTATACACACACCTGTACCACCAGTGATGAAATGGGACTCTGTGCGTTCCGCCCCGATATAATAGACCCTCGCAATCGTCACCGTATTTTGCCACTCTGTTCCTCTATGATTACAAAACAGCACGTTACACAACAAGCTTCGTGCCCCGGTTCATTACCCAACTATGCTAGTATCGGCAAGTGTTGCTTGAACAATCCTGACCTGGATGACTACGATTGTATTTCTACGGACAACGCCGATAAGTCAAAGTATTGTAAATTGAAGGGACCCTTGGCGCCTGGTGAGGAACTTTGTAGTTCTATCAATATGATGAAAAAAGCAGCTAGTGCGTGTCCCTCACAAATCCCTGGAATGATATACTACACAACCGGTAGTCGTGAAGTTAACGCCTACGGGCAGAATGCCGGTAATGTGAATGTGCCTGTATGTATGGGTATGGACAAGATGTGTATTCCTGATATAGCAATTGAACATCTACAAAAGACAACTGGGCTCTACAAGGATAAGAAAATTCCTACGTGGGCGTATTCGTGCTCAGGTTGGTCCACTACCAATGTTCAAAAAGATACCACCGTCAAAATGGATACAACGTATCTGCGCAATGCGTAGAGTTGGGTTAGTTTTCTTCCTTCATAAATTAGAATGTCGTTTGGCGGTTCTAATTTATGCTCACAGTCTGCTACTATATTGCCTATGTGTGGGTTATGTAAGGGTGAAGGAATGGTATATCCGTTCGTCAAAAAAGAGTGTCCTTTATGCGAGGGAAAGGTGTCTCGGTGTTCTGAATGTGGTGGATGTGGTTATGTTCGTATTATTGAGCCTACAAAATGCGAAGACTGTCAAGGAAGCGGACGAATGTTTCATATATCGATGGCTCGTGAATCATCTTCATCATAAACTCGCCTTTGCCTGGATTGAGTCGGTAGCCAAAGCGCTCGTAATAATTACGTACACCCACGCCCGAAATGACGGCCAGATTCATATATCCCTCGTACCTGGCAAGATTCTCGGCTGCTACAAGGAGCTTCTGACCGATACCTAGATGCTGGGCTACCGGTGTATCGCCCGATTTACCGTTAGCTGCATTATCCCCTACCGCAAACGTCCTACCATATACATGAAGCTCACGAATTAGCGCTGTCTGCGCGAGTTCAGGAAATACCTCATGCGTCTCTGCGTATTTAGGAATACGAAGCCGTAAGAATCCAAATAAGACTTGTTCGTCTTCCGACTCCCACGAAACGAAATACTCCATTCCATCCTGAGCAAAGTATGACCGTACCTTGAGTTTTCCATCGGCTGGGTTAGCATCGTGACGTCCTGCCTCCCTACAACGAATACAACGGCACGTAAGACCACGGTCTTCCATTGCCTTCTGAAAATCCTGGCGCTGTGAACTTGTCTTAATTCCTGCCACAATATATCCATTCGGAATATCTCGTACAATACGGTTATTCCTTATCCACGGATGGACCCGTGTCTTCCAATAAATGACCACCTCTTCTAGATCCGCATCCGAATAGGGAACATATGTTCCCGCCTTGTAATCCTCCAGAATCTTTGTAAACGGTGTGGTCTCACACGGATACACCTTTACCTGGTCAGGATGTAGGCTTGTGAGTACAATATCCATCATTGTCTTATCCTTGTCTGGCGTGGCACCTGGCAGATTCGGCATAATATGAATATCTACCTTGAAACAACTATCCCTGAGAAGTGTAAGGGCTTGTAGTGTGTGCTTATGACTACACCCGCGATTTACTTTACGCAAGATTTCGTCATCCGTGTGCTGAATGCCAATCTGGACGCGTGTAACACCCCAACGGCGGAAATCTATCAGCTCCGCAGGAGTGATACAATCTGGTCGGGTTTCCACTGTAACACCAATCACCCTGTGATGGCTATTTGTATTTAGGGTCTTCTCCATTTGGAGGCTTAGGGCTTCGCGTGGTGGATTCTCAATATCGGCACAAATATTTGCTGCATAGAAGATATCTCGCATATATTGTTCAAGGTACGTTTTAGGGTAGGAGTGAATTGTACCACCTAGGATGAGTACCTCAAACTTATCGGTTGGGTGTCCATTTACCTGGTATGCCTTGATTCTGGCAAGCATCTGCTTTACACAATCAAAGCCGGTCTGATTAGCACGTAAAACACCTGGCTCTCCGAACAAATAGGAGCGCGGTTGTCCTGGCTCGTTGGGACAATAGTTACAATTCCACTTACACGTGAACTGTTGTCCGTTGGGATACGGCGAAAGAAAGATAGTGATGACCGAGACACCTGAGACGCCGCGGCAGCGGCTGGTAATCAGGGCATTCTCTAATAGGTGACTCCGCTTCATTGTACCTTGTTCCTGCTCGGTAAGATACACCTGCGTAAAGTGACGGGGCTTGATACTTATACGGTGTTTCCGCTGAAGATCGCGGAACACTTTGTTTTTTGGGATGCCCTGCTCTAGCATTTCTAGCATCTCATAAAGAATAGGACGTAGAATATCCTCTTGGTCTGTAGGCATTGTTAAGTCTCTCCACTTATAATCTAGGGGGAGAGACTTACAGTAATCTTCAATGTCGCTGATTTTGTTTCCATTCTGTGCGTGTTCCATTGTGCGGGTTGTTCTACGGTAAAAAAGAGTTTCAATTTTTTTGTGGGTTTAGAAGCCACCACGGAGCCGCAGAACCAGGTGAAGCGTAGACTCCTTCTGGATGTTGTAGTCGCTGAGGGTTCGACCGTCCTCTAGCTGCTTGCCGGCAAAGATAAGGCGCTGCTGATCACCTGGAATTCCTTCTTTATCCTGAATCTTCGCCTTCACGCCCTCAATCGTATCGGACGGCTCAACATCCACCGTAATCGTCTTACCAGTTAGCGTCTTCACGAAAATCTGCATGGTGTATGCCTTCTGTTGGGGCTGGAAAAAGGAATCAATTTTTATCAACTAAAATTAGATGCCGTTGGCTGATACAAGCCAAACAACCCGAACTCAGCAACTTGCTGGAAGAGAAATGGCAAAATTTCATCGGTTAAATCCATATGCCCCACAAGGTGGAAGATATACTTTTTCACAAGGTAGATATGTCTATGAAGTTGTGGCACAAACAGTTACTGGAATACCAGTTTCTGGACAAACGTCAAACGGATGTTGTACTACAACAACTGCCCCATCTACAACTGTAAGCGGCGGAGGTGGTACCGGTACCTATACTGTGACATATTTTGGTAATGGTAACACAGGTGGCACGGCTCCCACGGACGGTTCATCGCCATACATCCCTAATTCAACTGTAACTTTACTTGGAAATTCTGGAACACTTACACAATCTGGAGTTGCTGTATTTGCTGGATGGAATACTGCAGCAGATGGATCTGGAACAAGTTACGTTGGTGGCGATACTTTTAATATTACACAAAATACAGCATTGTATGCTCAATGGATAAGTGCTGGATCTCGTCTTAGATATAATGCTGGCACTGGAGGTTCTGGAACTGCTCCATCAAGTTCTGGAACATATTATACACCATTTAGTACAGCAGATATAGTTGGTAATACTGGATCTTTCTCAAATGGCTCTTTAGTATTTGGTGGTTGGAATACAGCGGCAGATGGCTCTGGAACTAGTTACCCTGCTGGTAGCGAATATACTATGCCTTCTAGTGGAAATGTTGATTTATACGCACAGTGGATTAATCCTGCTACAACCTATACTTTAACGTACAATGCTGGAACAGGCGGTTCTGGCACAGCGCCCGCAGCACCCACGTCGTATAGTTCAAAAGCCCCAGCCACAATATTAGGCAATACGGGACCTTTTACAAATTCGGACCCAACTAAGATCTTTTATGGTTGGAACACGGCAGCAAATGGAACAGGTACAAGTTACCCTGCTGGTTCAACTATTACAATGAATGCAGACAAAACGCTATACGCTCAATGGGTCTCTGCTACACCTCAATACACAGTAACATATAATGGGAACGGAGCTAGTGGAACAATTCCAACTCAAACTTATCCTGGGGGTCTACAAGCCACTATTTTAGGTCAAGCCACTCTTACAAGACCTGGCTATTCATTTTTGGGATGGAATACTGCGGCTGATGGTACTGGTTCTGTATATCAACCAACAAGTTCTGTAGTAATCAATTCTAATCTTGCATTATACGCACAATGGGCTCCAGGAAAAGTAATTAAGGATTGCGGTTCTTTTACAGGAGCAGTAACAATTCCATCTATTTATTTATCTGGTGGTAGAACAATATATCGTGATACTACTACTAACACTATAACAATAACAATACCAACATTTTATAGTAATAACAGTGCTTCATATGGCTTAGGAAATGGTCCAATTGATAATGGGGGTCATTCTGGAAATCTAAATTCGTCATATGCTACAGCAATTATTTCCCAAGTTGGTGGTGTATATCAAATAAATACAACATATACTACCGCATATACAGGTGGGACATACACTCAAACATCAACACTTACACTTGGTTCTACATATTGGCCAACAGGTGAAACAATTTCTACTGTAACATACAGTAACAGTCCAGCAGCATTTAATTTTGACCCAGCCGGCACAAACATTAGTGTTACTGGAGGATGTTTTGGAGGAGCCAGTTATATTGCTCCAGTTACAACACAAAATTCTGTAATTTCGTTTTATATTAATTTTTCAAATGGAACATCTACCAGAGTAGCACTTGGAACACAATTTAGATGGAGTGGCACCTCAAACACATACACATATGTGTTTAATTACACAAGAGCAGAACTTGCAAATGGTCCAACACCATCACCAATTACTGGTCCATTTACACCATCATCTTCAACAGGAGTTAATACGCCTAACGTTTAAAAAATATTTATTTCAAGTTTTTGGAGAACCGCCATATAGAAAGTGCCGGTTAGTCTTATATTATATGCCAAGTGGAGGACTAAAATAGATAAAAAATGAAACCATCGGTTCCATTTTTTATCCTGAGTATCTAACAAAAGCGGGTATGCCTCGGTGGGTGGATTGTAAGCACTGTAAGGGGCAGGGGTGGCTCTATCCGTCCACGAAAGAGTGGTGCCGCACCTGTAACAACGACTCGTCAAAGAAGGTGGTGTGCGACCGATGCCGTGGCAAGGGGTGGGAGATGATTGTGGAATCCGTGATGTGCTGTGATTGTAATGGGGACGGTCGGCGTATGGTGGAGGATACACGGCAACGGCGCTAATAAATTTGTCTATATTTTTTAGAAATGGACGAGTCCTCGCGTATTCGGTCTCGTATGGCGCAGAAACTTACCCAGCAGCAGCAAATTCTAACACCGCAACAAAGGGCTATCATTAAAGGGAATCTAAATCTTTACACTGCCGGCTCGGCAAACTACGCTGATAATGCCGTATCGTACAGTGGTATTCCGTTTGACGGCGATTTCTATCTCGGTACCGGCGACTTCACTATTGAATGGTTTCAGAATCTTACCGCCGGCGCAACCTATCCTCGTGTATTTTCGCTTGGTTATTTCGGTCCAGGACCCGGTTCTCTTACTTGTAGCATTGCTGTATCAGAAGAAGCCAATGGTCCCAGTCGTGATATTTATTATTGGCGAAATAGCGGTGGTGCCTATGGTGGAAACAATGGATACAAATTTGCTACAGTACCTGCGGCTTCTATTATAGGAATTTGGGTTCATATGGCACTTGTACGCAAGTCCGGTGTAACTCGTATGTATTTGAACGGCTCGCAACTTGGCTCCGACCTTGCCGATACAACCAATATAGGAAGTTTAGAGCCTTATCCGAATCCCAGCACCTTTACTGGTTATAATATTCTGGCGGTCGGCGATGAGATTCCTGAAGATTCGAGCACCACCTTTGCCGGCTATATCACCAGTTTCCGTTGGACAAAGGGCTACGCACTCTATACGAGCAATTTCCAGGTTCCTACATCTGCACTAACACCCGTCACCGGTACAAAACTTCTTCTACTCAATTTGAATCCTGATGGATTAACTGTTGATTCATCCGGTTTGAATAAGACGGTTATAACACAAAATGCAACAGCTTCGTGCTCTATTCCCTACATACCTAGTAATTACTACGCAACGTCGCCGTCGTGCGTCAATTTAACTCCGCAGACCGTTCAGACACAGCAGGTCTATAATAGTTAATTTGGCGGGGTCGTGATAAATTTTATGACTTTTTTAATCCACGCACCAAATTTTGTGACAAATTTCGTGCGTTGCGGGGTGGGGAATTCGTAATATGTGTTCGGCTGTAAAGGCGTGGATTCCATCTACTTACTTACGAGATTGGCTGCGCTTCTTATTCCGGGTGCTGCGATTCTTACGCGTCTTACGCGTCTTACGGTTCAGCTTTCCAATCGACGCTTTGTAATTTACGTTCCGCTTATTGTTATTGTTATTGCGGCTGTTATTATTATTGTTGTTGCGGGGAGCGGTTGTGCTCCGATTACGATTATAGAAGTTGCTGCTATTTAGCGAACGCGAGGTGCTATACGCTTTTTCCTTATTGCCATTCAAATTACCTAACACATTATTTACATTGCTGAAGTTGTTGCTATTACGGCGGCTAATGTTGCTTACGTTTAATAGTGGTGACCCCAGCGTCATAAGACGGCTAGGTGGTGATCCAGGCGGAGTGTTTGTTGGATACGGAGGGGTGTTGTTCATTCTACACGGTGATTAGAATTTAAAAGCAACGCACTCTAGTCTTTCTATACAATGGCGACCGTCACGATTTCTGCGGAGGACCTACAGTTTGTCTATTCCCAGCTTAACTTCCTACGCAACTATGTCGGTGTTTGGTCGCTTGACTGGCAGGAGCACGTCATAGCGGCTGCTGCTACAGGTACGGCTGCACCTGCCGCTGCGCCTGCCCCTGTGCCTGCCCCTGTGCCTGCTCCTGCTCCTGCGCCCGCGGTTGTAGTTGCTGAGCCTGTTCCTACGGTTGTAGTTGCTGAGCCTGTGCCCGCTGCGGCTAGCAAGGCTGCCCCTGTTACCGCCATTGGCTCACCGGTGAGCAAGAAGTTCTAATTTAAAAATGATGTAGTATTTTTAAGCAAAAATGGCTGTATAACTACTGAGCCCAATTAGACTAGGAAGAAAGCCACTGCTGGACCTTTGCTGGTAGCCCAGGAATGCCCGCAAATGCACTCAGTTGCTGGCTGACGCGTGCATCATTCTTCTTGCTATTAAAATCGTACTGATTCAGTACATTAATGAAATTGGAATCATTAATGTACTGTGGAGCGTTGCCAATAAGGCGCATCGCATCACCTGGGGACTTTGAGCGTAGAGTGGCTACAACGTTCATTATGTGGGGATGCGAATCTGTTGGGCAGGATTTGTGGGCTCAATTTTCTTTAATTACGGCGGGTTTTCCTACGCTTCTTACGCAGGCTCTTCCTTGGACGTCTAGGACCAAACGAATTATGGTTAAGTTTTAAATTTTCTAAAGTTTTATTTAGTCCATACGACGGCTTTTTACCTGTTGCATAATGACCGACTACTCCTAACACATTATTTGGCATATTAGCATTTTTAATAGCTTTGTAGGTTCGTCCAGCCTGTCGTAAATTTGCACGGCGGCGCTTTTCTGCATTATAATAATTGACTGAAATGATTAATTGATCTATAATACGATAATCACCGTATGTATTAAGTATTGTTTGTAGTTCAGGAAGAAAAGGATTATTATTACAATGAAGAGAAGTCAATCTAGCCGGTAAGTCGGGTAAGGCTGTGAGATGATTCTGCATACAATTAAGATTATCCAATCTGTCCGGTAAGTTAGGTAGGGTGGTGAGTTGATTCTGGCTACAATCAAGACTAATCAATCCCGCCGGTAAATCAGGTAAAGCGGTAAGTTGATTAACATAACACCCAAGTGCCTCTAATCCCACAGGTAAGTCAGGTAGGGCGGTGAGTCTATTATTGTCACAATAAAGTCCCTTCAATCCAACCGGTAAATCAGGTAAGGCGGTAAGCTGATTGTAACGACAAACAAGTAAGGTCAATCCAACCGGTAAATCAGGTAGGGTTATAAGGGGATTTTCACCACAAAAAAGATGAGTCAATCCGGCTGGTAAATCAGGTAGGGCTGTGAGTTGATTGTCCTCATAATTCAGTTCAGTTAATCCAGCCGGTAAATCTGGCAAGGCTGTGAGTTGATTATTACCACAATAAAGTTTAGTTAATCCAGCCGGTAAATCGGGTAAGGATGTAAGTTGATTATATTCACAATAAAGCGTCTTCGTTTCTGCCGGTAAATTGGGTAAGGCTGTGAGTTGATTATTACCACAATCAAGAATAAGCAATCCTGCCGGTAAGTCGGGTAAGGAAGTGAGTTTATTGTCAGTACATATAAGTTCTGTGACATCTGCCGGGATTGGAGGTAATACAGCCAATCTTCGGTTTGATAAATCCAACCGCACCATTGATCCTATTTATGACGGCGGGTTTTCCTAGTAGAGTCTAAACAGGAATGCTAAACGGCAGTTCCTTATCAAACGCAATGGTGCCGTCTAAGTGAAATGCGAGTCCAAATACTCGTACCTGAACGCCCGCTGCCTTTGCTTTTGCCACTGCGTCACAATAAATAGGATCCAACTTATTGAGTTCCAACCCGCCACCGCAATCATTGCGCGGTACAATAAACACAAGGTAGGCGGCTTTTGTGTCAGGTAGCTTCACTAGATCTGCTAGTGTTTCGGCATGCTTCACCGCCCGTGGACTTACCGGCTCCGCCTTAGACTTACGAAATCCCTCTGGAAATACAGCCCGCCGTGTGGGTCTTTCTTCCGTAGATACACTAATCATTGCGTTTTTCACCTCAACATAGGTCTTCTTTCCGTCGGCTGCGGTTCCCACAAAGTCAAGGCGTGTATGTTCACTAATTTTCACCTCTGATTTCCAAACTACATCGGTCGCAATCTTATCAAGTAGTTTCCCTGCTACCGCTTGACTAATCATAGGATGTATACCTACATAATATGTGCCTGTATGGTCTGCGGATTCCGAAACTTGTGCGGTATAGCCGGTCTTCGCCTTGTCACCCGTTGCCTTTGAAACATAAATAATACGGTTCGGTGCGACAAGACCACAGCATCCTAGACCAGGTGTATGGCATAGAGCGATTGTTCCGTCCGCAAGTTTAATATCGGCAACATAGGGACTTTTGATAGACTTGGATGGACGGTTAATAACTTCCGCCCTTAGGAGGGACGGTAGTGTATGGAGCATTTTGGGAATCGTATTTGAACTACGGGGAGTTATCAATTTTTTTCTTGGCGGTTGTGGTTAAAAAGGTATGCCTTGGGTTTCTAACAAATCAAAAATTGAGTGTTTAATTTTTGATTTGGTCGGTGGCATTCAGAATGCTAAATCAACACGAGCCACGAACGCTAATTAAATCTCGTGAGGTTCTACAGTCACTAAAGGATAGGAATGAATTTCAAAAATATCAGGCATTTGATCGTCTTCTGCTAAAGATTTGGATGGATATTAGTCGCGAAGCACAAGGTGGTAACACAAAATATGTGTTTAAAATTACTAACAATCACTGGGACCAGACTATACAAATGCTTCCCCAACTAAATAATCCTATTAATATGACGTTATTCATTACTGATTTTATGGATATTCTTAAGAAGGAGTATATAGATTGTAAGATTGAGTACGTTGAAACCAAAGGATATGAGGATAAAGTTATTGAACAGATTATTGTGATTGATTGGTCCTGAGATTTCTAACAATCAGGATAATTGTTGGTGGGTCGGTTTCGGTACGAAAAAATTATAAATAGGCGTAAAGATAGCACTGAGGCACGCTGCACAGTTTTTACGTGCCTCTTCGTCCTCGTCTTGCGGCGGCTTGGCATTACACTTATATACAAAATGGTTGCCACCGCACGTGAAACAGCGGTCCTGTGCGCCCCAAATCTCCTTCTGTAACAGCTCCTTCTGGGTTTTTTGGAGTGTCGGCAAGACGTAGGTTCCGCCGCGCACCTTATCCATTCCGTATTTTGCCATATACTCCTTTGT
>JAUKPS010096167.1:0-30566 GCA_032273165.1 Chlorellidium tetrabotrys | reverse complement strand
CGGGTAACTGAAGCGGGCTCTGTTCGCGTCGACCTCGTCGGCGGAACACTCGACATCGAACCGATCAACTTGATTCTAAAAGACGTGTGGACGCTCAACGTCGCTACCGGTCTGAAGGCACAGGTGATCCTCGAGAAGACGAACTTCAACGGTGTCGAGATCGTTTCCAGCGATTACAACAAGACTTACAAATACGAACAAACGGAACTATCGGATGAGCAGGTGCTGTACTCGCGCCGCTTTGAAGAAATGACTTTCGTACTACAAATCTTGAAACTCTTCGGCCTTACGTCAAACTTGAAAGTTGAACTCATGAGTGGTGCTCCGGCGGGCTCTGGCCTCGGTGGTTCGTCGGCCATGGGCGTGACGCTCTACAAAGCTCTCTGCAAATTCACCGACAGAAGTTTTGATGTCAAAGAGGCCGTGCGCCGGGTGAAGGGTGTGGAGTCGCGCATCCTGAATCAAGGTGTGGCCGGTTACCAAGACTATTTCCCTGCGCTGGTTGGTGGTGTGCTTGCTCTCAAAGGTATCGAAGGCGATATCTTGATTGAGCAGCTCTATTCTTCTGAACTCAAAAAAGCTTTAGAAGAAAACGTCGCCTTGGTTTATTCGGGCCAAAGTCGCGCCTCCGGCATCAACAACTGGGAAGTGTATAAAGGATTCTTTGATAAGCGGATCGAAGTCGTCGAAGGACTCGCGGCCATCGCGAAGATATCCACCGAGACTCGCCAAGCGATTCTCAAGAAAGACTGGAAGAAGATGCTCGAACTCATCGGCCTCGAGGGCGAAGAGCGCGAGAAACTTTTTCCGAACATCACCACGGATAAAATCCGCGATCTCGCCTCGGCCTTGCGGGCGCAGGGACATCCGGTGGGGTTGAAAATGTGCGGCGCCGGCGGCGGTGGTTGCTTCATCCTCATTCATCACGGCATGCCGCTGGATGTTTTGGATGCGCTGATCTTGAAGTGCAACATGCGCCGCTTAGACTTTAAGGTCGAGGCACCGCTCACATGAAAACGAACGCCAACGTCGCTGGGTTATCTTTAGGCGGCGGTCGGCGAGAGAACTTCTTCTTCTGCCTCCTCGAGCATTACCCTGAGCGTGGGCGCTGGTTTTTGAAGTCTCTGCATCAAGTGAAAGACGAGGAGATCCAGGACCGCGATGAAATCATCACGGCGTGGATCGAGCAGTACGGCCTGCAAAAAATCGTGGTGGATTTTCCGCTCTCGCGTCCTCTCTGTGAAACCTGCCAGCTCAAGTGCCCGGGCGCCAATATCTGCCCCCAGACACCTGTCATGGAAGTGCGCAAAGAAATGGCGGCCCTCTTAGATGAAGACGCCCGCATGGAGCGCGAGAACCCGAAGCGCTACGAACAAACCCGCAATGCCGCCGAAGAAACGGATTGGGCCCGCGATATCCTCCACAAGACGGCCGATGAGCACATCCTCTCGCGCTCTTTCAAACGCAAGCTGCGCAAAGGCTTCGTGCCGTACTGGCACCGTCCGATCGATTTCTGGATCTGGAAAAACTACTACGACCAGCTCCTGTCGATATTTAAAACCAGTTACGACTCCTATGGGCATGTGTCGGTGATGCTGCTCGCGCGGCTGAAGTATCTCATCCGCCACTTTCCCCAGGACTTGCAGCTCCACGAATCGAGCATTCAAATTGTTCTGCTAGAACTCTACCGTGCGCGCCTCGTAGGGAAGTTTCAACTCTTGCAATTGTTTGACCTCGATCTGCAGAGCATGGCGCGCGAGACACTCATTCGCGGGATTGAAGAGAAGCTACAGCTCTTCATCTACGACCACGATTTTGAGATGTTGGTGAAAAACCCCAAGGCCTTCGATTCATTCTTGCTCGCCCTGGCAGGCCAAGGTGTCTTAATGGATAAGTTGCGTTCGATTCCAGATTGGGGCAACACCGACGGCGGAAACTTTGTTATTCCGGATTTTGAGCGCTCTTAAAACGAAAGCCTTTATCAGCGCATTCGGATTTGCGTGCCCACACGATAAAACCCAGAAAGAGATAGGCCGGGATACTGAGGATATTAAAGATGTCCCAAAAGACACCGACGCGTACGCCTTCAAAGAGCGTCATCAGCCCCATCGCCGCAGCGGAGAGGGTGTAGGTCAGCACATACTGCCACGACCAACGCTTACGAAAACCCAGGTAGAGATAGAAGACGGTGTTCACCAGCACGAGTCCTAAGAGCATCATGCCGGCACTCATGGCCACCACAGTGGTGAGCTGTTGGCGGTACTCGGGATCAAGGGCGTACCAGTCCTGGCCTTGGAGTGCCATGGCCATGGACCACATCCGCTCGCCGGTGTTCTTCACATCCCAGTAGCGCACAAAATACATGGAGCTGAGGATGTCCAAGATCCAGGCGCTAGCGGCACTCGTCCACAGCAGACGCTGCAAGGGGAGTGAGCGGGCCCAGTTAATGAGACGAGTTTTCATAGGCCGATTATGGCGCAATCCTAGATTTCAGGCCATAATGAAGCATGGAAGAATATCTCAAACGCTCCATGGCCTTCCAAAAACGTCGCGCTGCCTTAGGTTCTGAAGGCGAAAAACTAGACCGTATTCTCTTTTTCCGTATGATGGGCCCTCTCATGCAGGCCCGACTAGAGAAGATCATTGATCTGCGTCTGGTTCCACGCGTGCTCATCCACGGCAATCCCCATCTCGATAATTACGTGCACACTTTCCGTGGCTCGGCCCTCTTGGATTTCGATCGCTCCCGCATGGGGCCTTACTGCTGGGACATCATCCGCTTTCTGGCGTCGCTTTCGTTGCGCCGTGATGAGGACGAAGGGTTCTTAAATCGCAGTGTGGTGGATTATTTCATCGAGGGTTACTACACCCACTTTTTGCGTCCGGACATTCCCTTTAAGCAGATCCGCCTACTGAAAAACGCCAAGCCTGAAAAATGGCAAACCAACACGCGTGCCTACCTTGCCTCGAACCGTAAGTGGGCCGGGAAAATGCGCCAGTTCCCGTTGGATCGGCGCAGTGATTTCACTCGTACACTCTTGAAGCGTTTTCTCGCTTCTCGCAACGAGCTTCATCTGTTGGATGAATTTTATATGGATGAGGTCGGCGCCACGCCGGGCACGTTAGGGAAAAAGCATTTCATTTATTCCTTGCTGCCAAAAAATCCCGATGCGCTTCACGATGCGATCCTCTTTGATCTGAAAGAAGTGTACATTGAGCGCGACACACGTTTCTTCACTTCTCCATGGGCCCACCATGGCGTGCGCATGATCGAAGCCTCCAAAGTTTACGCCGACGGCATGGAACAACGCCTGGGCCATGCCACCATGGGCGACAAACAATTCTGGGGCCGCCAGATTCCGAGCTTCGCCACCAAGGTGAAAAAGTTTTTGGACGTCGACGATCAACGGGATGTGGCCTACTCCATCGGCTCCCAGCTGGGGAAAGGTCATCGCAAGTCGATCACCGATCCCAAAATTGCCGACGTACTCATGCAGGATTTTCAACAGCACTTTGATAAGTACTACAAAGTCGCTCGCTTGCTGAACTACGAGCTGCGCTTGTCGTACAAGTTCGTGCAGGCCAAAGAGAATCTCTACCGGGCCTACCGTCAGTGGTAGTGCTGATTCTGCTCTTCATTGTTACCACACTCGGTTCACTGCTCTCAGGACTCACCGGTTTAGCGGGCGGTGCTGTGATCTTGGGTGGATTGATGATGTTCTTTCCCACTGCGGAATCATTGGCGATGCACGGAGTAGTGCAGAGTGTGTCCAATGGCACACGCGTGCTGTTCTGGTGGAAGAGCGTGCATTGGGATGTGGTGTGGCGCTATACACTTTTGCTCATCCCGGGTGCTTTCATCGGTGGGTTACTCTTTAATCATCTCAATCTGCATCTGGTGGAAGCATCTCTGGGTGCTTTGATTCTCGTGGTGGTGTGGTTGCCCATGCCGAAGCGCTTCGGCGGAACATTCACCAAAAATGGTTTCATCTGGCTGGGGTTGCTATCAGGATTTTTCAGCATGCTGGCCGGCGTGGTGGGCCCTTTGCTCAATCCGTTCTTCGATAAGCTCAACATCAAGCGCGATCAGATGGTGTCCACCAAGAGTGCCTGTCAGTTGATTCTTCATCTTGCGCGGATCGGTAGTTATGCCGGCGTCGTTGGGCTTGATCTTGAGAAGTATGGCGTGGAGATGGTGCTCATGATCATTGCGGCAGTGTTTGGGATTTATCTCTCGCGTCCGGTGGGCAAACACATCACGGATCGACAGCTGGATATTGCGCTGAAGGTTTTGCTGACGGTGATTGGCTGTAAAAATGTGGTGACGGGAGTCAGTGGCTATCTAATGTAAGTACAATTTCGCTTCGGGATATTCCCAATAGTATTGACCATTCTCGCCTGGGATTTTCACCTTACACAATGAAACTGGAATCGCGCCCAAGCGGCGGATCTTCTCAGACCAGGTTTGCATGCTGGCGTTGATGCGATCTTGCAGTTCAGTGGTCTTGTCTTGACGGTTCTTGAAGTACGCGAGTTGCGCGTTAAGATTGTTGATCTCTTTCTTCGTGCGCGCCGTGATGACCATCAAAAGTGGCATAAGCTCGAGAGCTTCTTCGTGAGTAAAAACTCGTGGCTCACTCAGTCGAGTCAGCGTGCGAAGTGGTTGAATGTCGTGATCATGAGTTGTCGTCATGGCGTTATTCGTAATTTCCCTGTCTTAGCTTGCGGTCTTGATCTTTTTTAGCAGCTGCGTCGCGTTTATCATAGAGTTTTTTGCCTTTAGCTAAGGCGATTTCGCATTTCACGCGGGACTCTTTGAAATACAGCGCTGTCGGAATGAGCGTGAGGCCTTTCTGCGCCATACGCTTGTTGATGGCATCGATTTCGGTGCGATGCATCAAGAGCTTCCGCTTACGGCCCTCTTCGTGATTATTGATATTTCCGTGGGTGTAGTGGGCAATGACCAAGTTATGCAGCCACGCCTCACCCTTGCTATCAATTGTCACAAAGGCCTCTGTGAGGATGGCCTTCCCGTCTCTGAGGCTCTTCACCTCTGTGCCTTTAAGCACTACGCCGGCTTCATACTTCTCTTCGAGGAAGAAATCGTATCCGGCCCGGTTGTTCTTAACGATGATTTTGATGCCCATGGAGCTGTGACTTTAAACTATGTGGTGGCGCTGGTCCAGTCGCCACAGTGCGATGACCTGCTCAAGCTCCAGGGCTTCAGCACGGACACCTTCGGGAATCTGCTGAGCGCGAAAGAACTCATCCAGGACTTCGCCAGGAATACGGTCTTTAATGAGGCCGCGCAGTTGCTTGCGACGATTTTGAAAAACCGCCCGCATGAAAATTTCCAACTGATCCCAGTCTTTTAAATCCGTGTGCGGATTCGCGAGACGATCAAAACGAATCACCTGACTCATGACTTTGGGTGGTGGCTGGAAGGCCCCAGGCGGAACATCCACCACGCGTGACACCTTAAAGAACATGCCCGCGAGTGCATGCAATGAACTCATGGTGTTCTTGCCTGAGCGTGGAAGAAATTTTTCTGCCACTTCTTTCTGGTACATCAAAGTCATCCGCTGCAACCGCGGCGCACGCATGAATGCGAGCGTTAACGGCACCGAGACGTTGTAGGGAAGGTTCGACACCAGCCACACATTCTTGTGACCGCGTTCTTGGAGGAAGGCTTCGAAATCAATCTCGAGGGCATCTCCCAAGATCAGATTCTTTTCACCAACGACCTCCGTGAGGATTTCAGTGAAACGTTTGTCCATCTCAAACGCATAGATCGGGAGTCCGTGTTCTTTGAGCGAAGGTGTAAGGACCGCAGGGCCTGGGCCTACTTCAATAATCGCATCACAGCCCGCAGGCAAATCGGTCGTGATCGCTTTGATCACGTGAGGGGAGTGGAGGAAGTGTTGGCCGAAACGTTTGTCGGCGGTGGGGAAGCGACTCATGCGTGTGGCACCGGTTTTTCAATCATGCGACTTTTCGCATCGAGAGAGAGGCACGCAGGAAATGCCACCATCGCCGTCGGGTTGCGAAGTGCCCAGTGAGCAATCATGGCGGCATTGTCGGTGCAGAATTTCGGTTCCACAAAATGGACCTCGGGGAATTTGCGCGTGAAGGTTTCGCGCAAAGCCGAGTTGCAGGCCACGCCACCACCAACCACAATCGGCAAATCTCCAAGCTGATGGAGTTTGCGGACTTCTTGCACCTTGATCGCCAGCGTTTGCACGATGGCATGCTGGTACGAAGCGCACACATCGGGCAACGGTGCCGTTGGATTTTTTTCCATGAACACACGAATCGACGTCTTGATTCCAGAGAATGACATTTTACCTGGGCGATCTTTTAATAGACTCACGGGAAAACTATACCGATCGGCGTTGCCCTGCTTGGCAAGGTCATCAATCTTGCGACCAGCAGGGTAGCCCAGCCCCATGATCTTGCCGCCTTTATCAAAGGCTTCGCCGGCGGCATCGTCGAGCGTTTGTCCGAGCACTTCAAATTCAGAAGCCGAGGTGGCCTTGAGAATAAGTGTGTGACCGCCACTTACGAGTAAGCCCAAGTACGGATAAGAAACTTTTTTTGAGAGATGAATGGCTTCCAGGTGGGCCCACAAATGCGGCACAGGCGTGACGGGAAGTTCATGTAACCACGCCAGGGTCTTGGCGGCGTGCAGCCCTGTGAGCAAAGCACCGATCAAGCCGGGTGCACTTGTTACGGCGATGTCAGTAATGTCGCTGATGTTAATCTTGGCTTCACCGAGTGCCACTTGCACCAAAGGAGCGATGGCTTTGACGTGCTCACGGGCAGCGATTTCAGGAACGACGCCCCCCCATTTCGCGAGCATGGTTTCCGATGTGAGTGACACAAGCGAAACCACGGTGGAGTTGTGCTCATCACCCGAGAGCACAGCGACGGATGTATCGTCGCAGCTGGTTTCGATGCCGAGAACGAGACGAGGCACGCTTACTTCCCTGATGGGCACGCCACCGCTTTCATGCGTTGAGCGACAACCGCTTTGTTCGGCTGGCCATTCTTGTACCATTCCGGTGACTGGTCAGCCGTGTGGCACTGAATGCATTTGACACTCATGTCCGCGCCCGAGTTTTGCAAGCTGCCATCAAATGGATGGTCACGATTTTTATCATGGCAGTTCAAGCACTGAACGTTGCCGTAGTCGTGGCTGACTTTATGTTTTGTGATGAGCTTCATCTGTCCCTTGGCTAACTGCTTCCGCTGGGCCGCCGAGAGAGCGCGGATGGATTTCACGCCCGCGTAGTTGGCAGCGAGATCTTTGCTGTAGGCCGCAAGTTTCGTGGCGTCGTGGTTTCTTTCAAAACGCACACGCTCAGGCGTGCTCATGAAACCTTGCTTGGATTGCCAGCCCACCGAGTGACAACCCACGCAGCTGGCGTCGTTATCAGAACCTTTGGCAGCGAGTGTGTGCCACGCATTGGCGTGAGCAGTGCCTTGCCAGAAAGCGGTCTGTTTTTGGTGACACTCAAGACAAGAGTTGAAGGTCGGCAACGGATCTTGAGCTAGCTGAGAGCTTGAGATAAGCGATTGTTCTTTGGCCTGCTCAGCAGCGACACCCGTGCGCCAACTTTGCATGAGCGGTGTCATTGGGTTCGGTTCGACGACTTTAGAAAACTCTTCTCTGGTTTCTAGCAAACCAAACTTCACTTGCGAGTCTTTGGCACCAATGCCGAACTTGATTTGTCCAATGTAGTGGTTGCGTGACAACACTTGCACGAGTTGAGTTTGACCCTCATCAATCGGGCGTTGAGTGAAACTTTGCGTGTGTCCACCGATGATCCAGTTCAAACGTGGAAAGAGCTGGGCATAACGGCGGTCTTTATCCATGCCCGAGTGAGAAAGAAGGATGACGAGTTCGTCGCTATCGGGATCAGCTTCTTTGAGCGCTTCTTCGATGGCCACCTCTGGTGAAGAAAAAAGCGAAGCTTGATTTGATTGTAATAATTCAGGATCGAGTACGCCGATGAAGAGGAGTTTCTTCTCGCCGACCACGATGCGTGCCCATTTTTTGCTCTTGAACACACTTCCGTCACGCAAGTTGGCCATGAGGAATGTGAACTTCGCTTTCTTCGAAAGCTCCGCAAGCCAATCGATGCCGAGGGCAAAGTCTTGATCGCCTGGGACGTAGAACTTGAGTCCGAGGTGCTCGACAGCTTCAATCAATTTATTGGCCGTGAAAGTGTGTGAGCCGAGGATGTTCGCCGGCAAGATCGGCGAAGGAAAGAAGAGATCACCGGTATCGACGTAGATGACTGGCATGGCATTTTGCACTTGGTGAAAATGACCTGCGGTTTGCTCAAGGCCACCGAGCGGAAATTTATTACAACCGCACGGCTGAGTTTCGCCGTTGATGTTGTGTGAGAAGAGTATGCTGGCTTCGGTTACGCCGGTTTTTGGCGTGACTTCTTCATAGTAACGATCATCTAGACTGCTCACCATCCGTGCACAGGCGGCGACCCACAAGAGTATTGCAAGGAGAGTCCAGATGCGGTTTTTCACTGACGGGCCTCTTTCGCAGCTGCTGAACCTGGATACTGAGTACGAAGTTCTTGGAGCGCCTGTGAAGCTTCATCAGTCTTGCCCAGGTTTTTCAGCGCGCGGCCGATGTGCAAAAGGCTTGAGGGCGCGAGAGATGACTTCGGATACTTGGTGTAGATCTTGCTAAAGAAAACGAGTGATTTTTCCCAGTTTTTTTGCGCGAACTCAATTTCGCCGAGACCGTGAAGAACCTTGTTCATATCACCAGGTGACACATTGGCATCGTTGATCATCCCTTCGAGGATCGAGCGCGCATCGGAAAGCTTGCGACGACCGATGAGTTTACGGGCCTCCGCGATTTCGTCTTTCGGTCCTTTCTTTGGGCCGGCGCTGGTTGATTTATTTAAGTTGCCGAGCTTTTCTGTGACCTTCTCGATGAAGCCACGCTGAAGTTTGAGTTCTTCGCTTTGAGCCTCTTGGCTTTTCTGGACGGTATCAAGTTGCGTCTTCATGACATTGAGACTTTCCGTCATGCCCTTGAGGTCAGCGCCTTGGAGTTGTTGTTGGTTTTTTTGCAGCTCTTCAACTTTGCCGCTGAGAGTGTCGATTTGGCTTTGGAGGTTTTTCAACATGACCGTGAGGTCAGCGACGATGTTCTGCGAATCAGAAAGTTGCTGAGACATGGTGTCCACGCGCTGTTCGCGACGAACTTGCTCGGCCGTTTTTAAACAGCTAGTGAGAGTCAGCAAAAAAGCGAGAACGAGGATTGATTTCATGGCCATCTCCTTAAGGGAATATGGCTAGATTCTATGTCTTCGAGGAGCGTTGGGCAATTACGGGGGAGTGCCTTCGAGAGCTTTCTTACGGACAGCTTCGTATTCTGCTTTCTCAGAGTACTGCTTAGACAAGATGGCGTACTGCTGGGCCTTGTTGAAGTACTTACGCTTGTAGGCTGATTTCGCCTTCAAATAGTATTCTTCTGCTTTGCGATACATGGTGGGAGAGAGAGAGTCGGCCCCGGCTTCTTTAGCAGCCAGAAAGGCTGCTTGCGAGAGACTCATTTCCATCTTTGGGCGTGCGGTAGTTAAACCACACGCGCCTAAGACGAAAAGTAAAAAGAACGAGAGTAGACGCATTACTTCGCAGTGACGACGAAGTTCGCGCGACGGTTTTTCTCCCATGCGCCTTCATCGTGACCGAAAGCTACTGGCTTTTCTTTGCCGTAAGAAACAACACCGATGCGCTTCTGAGCTACGCCCAAAGCCACCAAGTACTCGCGAACGGCTTTCGCACGTTTCTCGCCGAGGGCCAAGTTGTACTGGATGCCGCCGCGCTCATCAGCGTGACCTTCGATCTGCACGTCAACAGTAGCGTTGGTTTTCAAGAATTCAGCGTTCGCTTTCAAAGCTGTTTGAGCGTCTGAGCCCAAAGTCGATGAGTCGAAACCGAAGTAAACAGTTTGCAAGCCGCCGGCCGTGCCTGAATCAGAGTCGCCTTTGAGTTCAAGAGAAAGACCAGTGTTGTTGCCGCCGTTTGCAGTGAGGCCGTCTGGATTGTTGCCTGGCTTCTTAGAAGCGCAGCCGACTGCCATGAGAGATGCCGCTACGAGAGCGAGAAGAGAAGAACGGATCATGAAATACTCCTTATGCAAGTATTGGTTAATGATGATTTAGTAAGCGTCCACGATTATGCGGTTTTAGCTCAGGTATTAAAAGTCTTTTCAGGTCTTTGTCTGATGAGTGCGGTGTGGCGTAGAAGTTTTGACTCGTAAAACGTGATCAAGCCACAACTTTGACATGTAGTGCTTGTGCGGCGTCGCGTCTTGTGACTGTAATTGCATAAGATTTTTTTTCATCACAGCAAATCGAAGTTGGCACGGGCTTTGCTATAAAGATGATGTGTGTGTGAGCGGCCCTGAGAAGGATTCTTAAGGCCCTTGCGATGTCTCTCGAAAAAAACCCGGTGTTCGCATCGGGTTTTTTTTCGCCTTTTTTCAAAGCACCCTTCAAAAAACCATATCGTACATGAGTCCCGCAATGGCCCGTGCGCCCCGACCGGAAACAGTATCGTAGAGCGGATTGTATTCGTAGATTCCCCAGATGGGTGCCTGACCCCGACGCTGACAAAGATCGCGGTAGAAGAAAGCGAGTTGGCGCACAAACTGTAAAGAAAGACCGTCATGGTTGGGCGCACTGACGGCTTCTACGTCAGAGGCCATCAATGCATCACAATCAAGACTAAAGACCACGCGGGCGTTGTGGGGAAGTGACATCTCGAGGCGCTGGAGGAAAGCTGCGACATGGGCCGGATCATCACATTGACGGCGCCAGAGAATCGGCATCTCTCCACGCGAAAGTTCCGTTTGCGTCGAAAGAGCGTTGGCATACGGATGGATGCCCACCTGATGCAGCTGCAGCGGGAACTTGGCCGTGACGGCGAACTGGCGAAACGGGTTCCCCGAGTGAGGCTCAGGATCCATGCGGGTATCGAGGTGAGCGTCAATGTTCAGCACGCACACCGGACGATCATCTAAAGCCTGTAAGAGAGGGAGAATGTGATCATGCCCACCACCGAGATGAACCAGTGGGCCAGTCCCTAAGAGCGAGCGGAGAGTTTGTGCTTGTTGCTCAAGCATTGCTTCAAAACCTTGCTCTTCTTTCTGCTGATGAGTGACCGAGTGATAGCTAAAGCGGGTATCGCTCGCAGGCGCGGCGAGTTTTTTCCATGCCGTGAGCAAGGCCTGGGGGGCCCAACGTGCCCCTGCCCGGCCTCCATTTCGGAGCACGCCGTGGTCCGACGGGGCCAATGCGATGATTGTGCCCTTGCCCGTGAGAGCGGATAAACTTTCTTGCAGGCGTTGTGGCCGGCTTTGATTTAGAATAGGGTCCATGAGCAATAGTATAGACGAACTCCCAGACCGCGGCGAGAAAGTCTGGTTTATCATCCGCCAAGATTCTCACGAAGGGCCTTATTCGTTGAGTTCTTTAGAAGAGAGACTGGCGGCTGGGGAGTTAAAAAAAGATTCTTTAGTGTGGGCACGTGGCTGGCCTGAAGCTCTGCCGTTTTTCCGCGTTCAATCTGCCTACCGCGGGGAAGTTCACACAGAGCCACAAGAAAAAACCGTTCGCTACGTAAGGCCCGCTCCCCAAGAAGAAGATTTTGCCATCGACACGCCGCCGGCCCTGCCGTCGACTCCGGCTCGCTGGCCACTGGTCGCGGGAGTACTTTTGATGCTCGGTGCAGGGCTGTGGGCCACCAGTGCGCTCAAGCCGCAAACCGAGTTGACTCGTCCGTCGGATATGAATATCGATGCCTTTCGAAAGATGAGGACAGCTTTCGAACAAATTAATCGTCCCGTGCCAATTCCGGAAGTCGTGGTCGCGGCCGATTACCGCAAAATTTGGCTCGCCGATGGCACCACGCAGGCGTGTCACTATCAAGCGACGTTTCGTTCCGAGGCTCAAGACAATTTAGGTGGTCAACCGGTGAGCTTCCAGACCGAAGCTCCCTTGCTGCAGCACTGGGCGATGTTTGATCGACTGAACTTTTCTGAGGGGCAAAAACTTATGCCGGGCCGCTACCTTCTTACGGTTGTCAGGCAAGATTGCGCTCCACAAGGCCTCTTCGGGTTTTGGGAGACGGCCCATCCCACTTTAAATCTCTCTTTTAATATCGAGATTTTTCACGGCTCTCCGGATGAGCTGCAGGCCCGCATGGCGATGGTGGCGAAGAAAAAAGAAGCCGAGGAGAAACAACGTCGTGAACTTTCTCTGCAGGCCTGGCGGGATGTCGGCGAAAAACTTCGTACGCTCTCAGCGATCTCGCAGCAGATTGAAAGTGGCTTTAACGAACTTCTTAATCGCAAGCTGGCGTGGAAACCGCGGATGCAGCGAGTGATCGATGGCTACACCATGCGCTTTGGTGGATTCCTGACGAATTTCACGGTGAAGAACGACGAAGATTTCTCAGCGCTCGCTTCGCAGGATTTTCCTGAAAAAGTCGAACTGATGGGGCGGCAGCCGCTCATCAATGCTCATGCCAAGCGTATCGGTTTTTTGAGCATGGGGCTGATCGAAAAACTACAAAAGAATCCCGATGCTCCCAACCGCAGCGATCTGCAAGATTGGCTTCGTACACTTCAGCAAGACTTCGCTGTTGAGAGAGAAAGTATTCGTCGTGCTATAGCGGAAGCAACTCAGATGGTTGACCCGTCGACGCAAACTCCTGCGCAACCTTAGCATCTTGTCCCGTTAACTGAACCCGTGCGCCCCAGCGCTTGATGTCGTGTTCAAAAATCATGACGAGATTTTTCTGCGTGATGAATTGATAAAATTGTTCTTTATCAATGGTTGTTCTTCCCGGAGCGATGTCATAACCCATCACCCAGGGAATCGGTACGTGAGCGGCCGTAGGTACAAGGTCGGCCATATAGATGACCTTGTCATCGTAAGGATGCATGAGCCATGGTGTGTGCCCATGACTGCATTTAAAATGTAGTTGGTAGTTTCCGTCGGCCAGTAGTGTGCCGTCTTCGCCCTGATGCCAAACGACGCGTTTGAGTTGATCCAATTTCTTAATCACGGGATGTGAGTACTGAGTTTGAAATGAGCCGGTGTCTCTTTGAGTGGGTGCTTCAGAGTACTCATAATGCTTGCGATGCAAGTGAAGCTGGGCTTTCGGAAATAAAAAATCTCCATTTGTGTTGCCGAGTCCACCGACATGATCAAAATGCAAATGAGTCACAACGACGTCGGTGATGTCTTCCGGATTCAGGTTGTGATCAACCTTCAGCACATTGAGCAGAGGGTCAGAAGAACCCGTTATCGCAAAGCGCTGCGAGAATTTTCCATCGTGATAATCGCCAATGCCGGTATCAATCAAAATGACACGTGTATCAGTCTTGATGCACAAAACCCTTAAACTTAAATGAATACGATTTAACTCATCCGCTGGAATTTGTTTTTCCCAGAGAGGCTTAGGGATAATTCCAAACATGGCGCCGCCATCAAGTTTGAAAGTCGCTGGATGAAGTGCGAAATATTTAACCATGGGCCAACCTTGAAGAGTTATTGCAGGTCGTTCTGAAATGCCTATAATGATTGGGTATTTCACCCATCATCGTCCAGCGAAGTTTTCGAAGGAGTCCTCATGAACGTTCATGAATATCAGGCCAAAGAGCTTATGCGTGCTCAAGGCATCAGCGTGCTTCGCGGAGGAGTTGCTACAACTCCAGACGAAGCCGTTAAAGTCGCCGAAAAACTCGGCGGGAAGATTTGGGTTGTGAAGGCCCAGATCCATGCTGGCGGTCGCGGCAAAGGCGGCGGTGTCAAGCTCGCGAAGTCTTTGGACGAAGTAAAAAAACTTGCTGGCGAAATTTTGGGAATGACTTTGGTCACTCACCAAACGGGCCCAGAAGGCAAAAAAGTTTTGAAGATCCTCATCGAAGAAGGTTGTGACATCGACAAAGAATACTATGTCGGTATCGTGCTTGATCGGTCGATCGGCAAGTTCGTCATGATGGCATCGTCAGAGGGTGGCGTTGAAATTGAAAAAGTCGCTCACGATAATCCAGACAAGATCATTAAGTCTGTCATCGATCCAGCCGCCGGTTACACCGCAGCAGCTGGCCGCAAACTTGGCTTTGGAATTGGCTTAAGAGGCGAGCAGCTCACGAAAGCCAACAAGTTCTTCGAAGGTCTTTACACGATGTTCATGAAGAACGATTGCTCCATCGCGGAGATCAATCCTTTGGTGACCACCAAGTCAGGCGACGTGATTGCGCTCGATGCAAAACTCAACTTTGATGACAACGCTCTCTTCCGTCACCCGGAAATCGAAGCGTTGCGTGATCCGACGGAAGAAAGCGCGCAGGAACTCGAAGCTGGGAAGTACGGCCTTTCGTACATCTCGCTCGATGGCAACATCGGCTGCCTCGTCAACGGCGCTGGCCTTGCCATGGGCACACTCGACATCATCAAATTGTTTGGCGGTAATCCTGCGAACTTCCTTGATGTGGGCGGCGGCGCGAACAAAGAAACTGTAGAAAAGGCCTTCTCAATCATTCTTCAAGACAAGAATGTTAAAGCGATCTTGGTGAACATCTTCGGCGGCATCATGAAGTGCGACATCATCGCAGAAGGCGTCATCGCTGCTGCTAAGTCACTCGGCGTGCAAGTGCCCTTGGTGGTTCGCTTGGAAGGCACCAACGTTGCTCTTGGTAAGAAATTATTGAACGAGTCAGGACTCAAGATCATCGCTGCTGACGATCTCGCCGATGCGGCGAAGAAAGTCGTTGCCGCTGCTGGAGGCAAATAATTATGGCTATTCTCATTAACCGCAACACGAAACTCATCACCTTGGGCCTCACCGGCAAGCAAGGATCATTCCACTCTTTGCAGTGCCGCGATTACGGCACGCAAGTTGTCGGCGGCGTGACCCCTGGTAAGGGCGGCATCACTCACGAAGGGATTCCCGTCTTCAACACAGCTTACGAAGCTGTGAAGCAAACCGGTGCCAATGCGGCGATGGTTTTCGTTCCACCTCCGTTCGCTGCTGATTCAATCCTCGAGTGCATCGAAATGGAAATGCCTCTCGTGATCGCGATCACCGAAGGTATTCCGGTTCAAGACATGATCAAAGTGAAGAACGCTCTTAAAGGTTCTAAGACCCGTTTGATCGGTCCGAACTGCCCAGGCGTCATCACTCCAGGCGAATGCAAAATTGGTATTATGCCAGGACACATCCACATGCCAGGTCGCGTGGGCGTGATCTCACGTTCAGGAACTCTAACCTACGAAGCGGTATTCCAACTCACGCAACGTAACATTGGTCAGTCGACCTGCGTTGGTATCGGCGGTGATCCAGTCAACGGCACGAACTTCATTGACGTGCTTGAGATGTTCCACCACGACAATGACACCGACGCCGTCATTATGATTGGTGAGATCGGCGGCAGCGCTGAAACTGAAGCCGGCCGTTGGATCAAGAAAAACTTCAAGAAGCCGGTCGTCAGCTTTATTGCGGGTGCAGCCGCTCCAGCGGGTAAGCGTATGGGGCATGCCGGAGCGATCATCTCAGGTGAAGACGATTCTGCTGAATCAAAATTCAAGGTGCTACAAGAATGTGGCGTCACAATCGCCCGTTCTCCCGCTGAACTTGGCCAGAAGGTTGCAGAAGTTTTGAAGAAAGTGTAAGTTTGCCGCGTTTGTAACTATTTGAGAGGAGCATTTATGGCCATCGAAAAAACTCTGAGCATTGTTAAGCCAAACTCAACTTTGGATAACAACATCGGTAACATCATTAGCATCTTTGAAAAAAACGGCTTGCGCGTTTCTGCTGCTCGCTTTGCAAAACTCTCTAAAGAGAAAGCTGAAGGCTTCTACATCGAGCACAAAGAACGTCCATTCTTCGGCGAACTGGTCACATTCATGACTTCAGGTCCTGTGCTGTTGATGGTTCTCGAAGGCGAAAACGCAGTGGCTAAGAACCGCGAACTCATGGGTGCTACAAACCCAGCGAACGCTGCTCCAGGCACTATCCGCAAGCTCTACGCGAAGTCTGTTGGCGAAAACTCTGTTCACGGTTCTGATTCATCATCAGCTGCTGAACGCGAGATCGCTTACTTCTTCGAAAAGCATGAAGTCGTTAACCGCTTCTAGTTTTCAGAAACAGGTAAAATAGAAAGGGCCCCTTGCGGGGCCCTTTTTTTATGGTTGTTCGTGGAAGTTTGATTGCTGGCAGTAGGCTGGGGCATCGGCACATCCTGCGGCCGTATCAGCGTACGCATTCTTGGCGCACTTGTTGTATGAAGTTGCGAGAGTTGGGCACGTCCCACCCATAATCCGTTGGATGTGCTTCGCATGCAAGAAAGGTGTCGAGCCTGGATTCACATCGAAGCTGAATCTATTCTCGTTGACCACATCTCCCAGATTCGTCGCTCCCCAAACAACTTCTGCTTTTTTCATTCCGAAGTGGCATTCCCGTGTGTTGGCCTTCATCTGTCCACTCGCAATTTGAACCAGAGTCTCGCGGCAACGGTTGTCGCTCTCAGGGCAAGTGCATTCAGTGGAATTTCCAAAAACACTCTGCCAGGTTGATGTGTTCATATAAAAATCTGTCATAGAGAGCCTGAGGCCATCTGTTGAAAGGGTGGCCACGAATGGTTGCTGCGGTGGTGCTGCGTCCGTCGCTGGCCAATCGATATTAGGCGATCCAGTAGGTGATGTGCAGAAGGCGTTGCGGAAACGCGCTGACGTACGGTCCGCCCAACGGGGTGCTTTGAGAAAATTCAATCGTCCCGGTTGCGAAATGGCGGCCGTGCAATTTTCAGTGATGCAATCACAACTCACGCGACGAGGCACCGACGTGTTGAAGGCTTCGAAAGTATTGGCCATCACGTTATTCTGCTTCGGGACGGCCCGACAGATATACCCATCACTCTCGCCCGGATACTCATCGCACAGACCTAGGAGATGCATCACCTCATGGACGATGGTAGGGCATCCCACGTCATGGGCGTAGTTGTGCGAGTGCGAGCGCACATCGGGTGCGTGGTCGATAGTGATCTTATTCGGTTTCGGACGAATCCCTGTGGGCATCCGCGCAGCTTCCGCCGGTGTGATGAGATCAATCTTCATCGCCTCACCAGTGGGGCTTTTCATCAATCCTCCAACCGCCTCCATGCATCCGCGCGCTCGGGCCAGCATCGTTTGATTGCTAACAATCGTATTCACGGGATTTGCAGTCGCAGCTGCCTGCTGAAAATCGATGTTTATAGCAACCCGAATGCCGGTAGGACTCCTGTTCAGGCTGTAATTGATGGGATTGCCGTACGCCGACGTTCCCGAGACAAGTTTCCACTTGTTCATCGACAGGGTGGTACACTCAGTGACCGCCTGAGCACTGGCCGCCAACGCGAGCAGCGACTCAATCCCACTCTCATGGACTTCGCAGGCCAGTGATTTATCGTTAAATCCCTGAATGATAGGTTCGTAGGAACTGAGCGCTTCCACGATTCGCTTTGTGGCTGGAGTCGGCGTCATCAAGGCAAGATTTTGCAGCAACAGATCGATGCAGGTGCTGGGAAAGCTCAAGGCTACATTGTTGGTCGTTTTTTCAAGTGCCGTCGTGGCTTCTGCGAATTCCATCGGTCCCGTTGGACCTTCGAGGGGCGCTAGGAGTTCAGCGCAGTCGGTGACATCTGAAGAGGCGCGCTTGACGATTTCTTTGATCTGCTGACTCACAATTCTTGTCCTGACCGCGTCGTCAGAAATGAGGGCGACGCTATCCACGGCCAGCGCAGTGGTTGGTAACCAGGTCAGCAGGAGAAGCAACTTAAGCATGTTGGACCTTTTAAAGTAAGTCAGCATTTATTCTAAATACAGCGCGCCCCACTCACGGGCGAGGCAACGAGTGGGAAAGCGTGAGCTCTCGCAGAAGAAGCGCGCATTGAAAGCTTCGCGCTTCACTTCTTTCCCATCGGCGTAGAACACGTAGTTCTTGCGGTCCTTGTCGAGCTCTACTCCTTGAATCAGTTTCAAGGGAGCTTCGTTCAATTTCTCAGCGATTTTTTCAAGCCGTCCATAGAGGCTCGAGCCCTCCTGCACTTTGAAGCCGTTGACGCGAAAAAACGGAGCGTGAGGTTTATCGTTGTTGTTGAGTTCGTTGAAACCACGTCCAATAGCGTTCAGACGTACATCGGCAGCTTTGATTTCGCTTTCAATCTGTCCCAGCTCCGCCGTCACCACCTTGAGCGGACCTGGGTTCTGGACGGCAAATTCACCGAGGCGGGTGTCTTCCTTCTTATCAAACCAGTTACTGGTTTTTTTGATGATGAGTTTTCCGTCTTCATCATGAACCTCCATTTTGTCGGTACCCAAGGAGGTCGAACGTTCCATCGAGAACTTAAGAGCGGCCTGGCCGGACAGAGGAATGAGGAGTAAAACGAAAAGGAACTTCATGCGGGCACTCCCTTAAAGACGCGGGAGCCCCCGACCTTACTGGCCAGTAAACTCCCCTTAACAACTTAAATAGTTTACCAGCGTGGGGGAGCGACATAAGCCAGGGCAAGAACGTCCGGACTAAACAAGTCGGAGATATCCAAGAGGGGGCCGTAATTATTACAGCCTAACTGGCTAAAATTGGGGGAGCGCGTTATAAAGAAGGGCAGCGTAATGTGTCAGAGGAATAAAGATGTTTAACCTAGGTGAGCATGTAGTTTGTCCCGGCCATGGTGTCGGACAGATTCTTAGTGTCGAAACCAAGAATATGGGAGAGGCCGTAAAGTCTTTCTATATTATTAAAGTCGTCACGAATGGCATGAAAGTCATGATCCCTACGGATAGCAAAGAAGGCGTCCGTCAGCTCGTAAATATCAACGAGATCGACAACGTTTTCAACTTGTTGGGCGACCATAATGTGAAGGTTGATAACTCGACCTGGAACCGTCGTCACCGCGAATACAGTCTTAAAGTGAAGACCGGATCTTTGATCGAAATTGCTGATGTTTTGCGCCAACTTTTGCTCCTCAAAATGAGCAAAAAACTCTCTTTTGGAGAGCGCAAAATGTTGGATCAGTGCAAAGAGCTCTTGGTGAAAGAGATCGCTCTTTCTTCAGGCACGCCGGAGCCGGAAATCTCTAACAAAATTGACTCTTTATACAACTAAGCGCTTAGGGTAGGCTGTCCTCTTAATGAGGAGCCTCCCATGAGCGTTCGAGTTCGTTTTGCCCCATCCCCCACAGGTTATTTACACATCGGCGGTGCTCGCACCGCTCTCTACAACTGGCTGTACGCTCGCGCCGTCGGCGGAACGTTCGTCCTGCGTATTGAGGACACCGATCTTGAGCGCTCGAAGCGTGAATACGAAGAGCTCCAGAAAGAAGACCTGAAGTGGCTCGGCATCATCCACGATGAAGGCCCGGATAAACCGAACCCAAAATACGGTCCATACCGTCAGTCTGAGCGTCTTGATATCTACATGAAATACGCGCTTCAGTTGATCGAGAAAGACCTCGCTTACTACGACTTCACCACCGGTGAAGAGCTTGAGGCCATGAAAGCCGAAAACGAAGCGGAAGGTGTTCATACGCACTATCAAGGTAAGTGGAAAAACCCCGGCATGAAGCAAGAGGCACTCGCGAAAATCGCCGCAGGCGAGAAGCCAGCGATTCGTTTCCGCGCGCCGATGAAGGCCTACACGCTCCATGATAAAGTGAAGGGCGAAGTGGTTTATCCTGCCGACATGGTAGGGGACTTTGTCATCATCCGCTCAACTGGCCTGCCGGTTTATAATTACTGCTGCGTCGTCGACGACATGCTGATGGAAATCACCCACGTTATTCGCGGCGAAGACCATCTCAACAATACCGTTCGTCAGTTGATGCTCTACGAAGCGTTCAAATACACGCCACCTGTCTTTGCGCACGTATCTTTGTTGATCGGCCAAGATCGTCAGAAACTTTCAAAGCGCCATGGCGCAACCTCAGTGCACCTCTACAAAGATGAGCACTACATGCCAGAGGCCATGTGCAATTACCTCACACTCTTAGGGTGGTCGCATCCAGAAGAGAAAGACATCTTCACGAAAGAAGAGATCGTTCCCATGTTTGGGCTTGATCGTTTCTCAAGCCATTCAGCGATCTATGATTTGGTAAAATTCAAGTACGTGAACGGCCAGCATCTGCGCAAGCTCACGAATACAGAACTCGTGACACAACTTTCCACCATCATACCTACCGGTCACGCGTTTCATGCGCAAACGGCGGCATGGAAAGAGCAGTGCGTGGACCTCTTGAAGCAGAAAGTGGACTTCATCACAGAGATGCAACCGATGATGGATGACATGATCTTTGACGAGAACGTCGCCATGACCGATGAACTCAAAGACATTCTTTCATGGGAAACCACGCCGAAAATCGTGAGCTATATTGCTGGGGAAGTCGCCAAGATTGACGGCTTCGCTTCGGAGGCCCAGTTGAACGTGTGGTCTGAGCATGCCAAGAAAGAACTCGGCATCAAAGGCAAACCTCTGTTCATGGGGCTACGTGCGGCCCTGACTGGCAAGGGCCATGGCCCTGATTTGAAATTCTTGATCCCACTCACACCCGTGAGTGTGTTGAAAAAGCGTGCAGCGAAGCTCGGAGCTTAATTATGGAATTGAAGATTCATAACAATCTGTCTCGGAAGAAAGAAACCTTTGCGCCCATCGAAGCGGGTAAAGTGCGTTTCTACTCTTGTGGACCGACCACCTATGATTTTCTTCATGTGGGCAACGCGCGGGCGTTGGTGATTGGCGATCTCTTTAATCGTGTCATGAAGGCACTTGGTTACAATGTGACTTTCGTACGCAACTACACAGATGTAGATGACAAAATCATCGAGCGCGCTAACGAGAATAAAGAAGACCCCTTGGTACTGGCAGCTCGCTTTGTTGAAGAGTGCCGCAAAGACATGGATAGCTTGGGCATGTTGCCGGCAACCCACACACCGAAAGTCTCCGAGACCATGCCCGAGATCATCAAAATGATCGAAGACATCATCCATAATGGGGCAGGGTATGTGATCGAAGGTGAAGTGTTCTTCAATGTGGAGAAGGCCATCGATTACGGCAAGCTTTCAAAAAAAGACCTCGAAGGCCTGCAAGCAGGTCAGCGCGCTGAGGTGGACAAGCGCAAAAAGCACTCATCTGATTTCGTGCTCTGGAAGCCGGCCAAGCCAGGTGAGCCTTTTTGGGAATCACCGTGGGGCAAGGGCCGTCCCGGGTGGCATATTGAGTGCTCTGCGATGGCGAAGAAATTTTTAGGCGACACGCTGGACCTCCATCACGGTGGCGTCGATCTTATGTTTCCGCACCATGAAAACGAAATCGCACAATCTGAAGCGGCCAATAAAAAAACATTCTGTAATTGCTGGGCCCATAACGAGTTTTTGAATTTCGGCTCTGAGAAGATGTCCAAGTCTCTGGGGAATGTGGTCACGATTCGTAAGTTCATAGAAAAGTACTCCGGCCAAGTTTTGCGGCAAATCTTGATCTCGGTGCATTACCGGGCGCGTATGGATTGGACCGATGAGGTCATCGAGCGTGCTGTGCAAGATGTGAAGCGAATTCATGAATTCGCCATTGAGCTTGCGAGCAAAAAAGCTGAGGCCGTGGTCACCGATGCGGTCGCTTTGAAAGCTGTGGCCGACTTCCGTGTGGACTTCGATAGCGAACTCGCGAATGATTTCAATTCCGCTGGGGCGATCGGACAATTTTTTAGTTTCTTACGCCTCATTCGTCGTGATGTTTTAGCGACGGCCGTTTCAGCAGAACTCCTAAGGGCAATCAACGATGCTGTCACTCATTCTACGCTGGCCCTTGGCCATATTCACGCTGACCCGCCAGCACTGATGGCGCAGCTTGAAGCTTTGAAAGGCTCTGGCGATGTGGATGAAGCGTGGATTCAAAGCTTGATTGAACAGCGGAAGACGGCCAAAGCGACAAAGGACTGGAAGCGTGCCGACGAGATCCGCGATGAACTGAAAGCGAAGAACATCGTGCTGTTAGACAACAAAGACGGTTCCATCACTTGGAAAATGCAATAACTGGGGTCAGTCTGACCCCAGTTCCTATTGTAAAATTTACATCCTCTCACAGCCACTTGGACTCTTACTCAAGCGTTGTGATAATCCCCACATACATTTGCACCACCACAAAAGGGGAGTTCCATGAAAACTATGCTTTTCGTAGCATTGCTTTCGATTGTCACCGGCGCCTTCGCCAGCACAATTGATAGCGAAACTGTTCGCTTCGACGGCTCAAACGGCGAAGTCTCTATGCAGTTGAACGCCGAGGAAACTCGTACTGAATACCGTCGCGAAACTGTCGCACGCACTTGCTACCGCACCGTGCTTGTAGGTAACCGTCGCGTTTGCCGTCGTCCCACTCAGGGCGGCCCAGCGCAGTGCTGGAACGATCCGATCTACCGTACCGTTCCCTACACTTGCTACGAAACCGTCAACGTTCCTTACGAAGTCTTCGAAAACTACGTTCAAGCGAACGTGACCATCAACTTCGGCGCAGTTCCTGCGGGCTTCACTCCAGCGGAAAACGTCACAGCTCAATTGAACGGCGACGTGCTTACCTTGCGTTCAACGGGCAGCAAAACGTTGTTGCTTGAGCTTGCTGACCTTCAGCAAACACGTGCTATGAGCGGTAACATTGAGCAGATCAGCGCTGTGGCAACTGTTAAGTTCCACGACGCAGCAGCAGTGAAGAACGCTCTTAAGTTGAGCGATGCTTCAATCAAGAAAGGCGTGATGACTTACAATTTGGGGCCGATCGCTGGCGTTCAAATTGCGCACTCTTTGAAAATTGTTGATAACCCTTTGCTTGGTAGCGAGACAGTCCTTTTCGACGCTGAGTTGGGCACTGAGCTCTCTCGCGAAGTTCGTGGCAACACGACTGCTATGACAATTGCTTTTAAAGACGTCCTTGGACGTGACCTCGGGGCTGGCCGTTTTAACGTGACTGCAAAGGCTTTCTTCAAAGCTGGTGTCGCGGTTATGAACGCAGCCGAGTTGGGCGATGTTTCTGTAGAGAAGACTATTCTCTACAAAATTCGCTAGAAAAACGTCTTAATCGTTTTTCTTTTTTGGGCCGGCTTTTGCCGGCCTTTTTTATTTCTATGGACTGAAGTCGGGAACGACCATGACGTGGAAGGGAGCATCCAAGAAGCCGAGCCCAATACGTTGGACTTCAGTGCCTGCGGGGGTGACTTCTAATACATAGTCGAAAGTATTGTCAGCCACTAGTAAGTTACCATTCTTTTTTACTGCGACTCCGCGAGGCACAGCGAGAAGACCTTGGTTGTTATTTACGACGTGTGTGTCGAGGGTTAGGTCAGCATTGTAGATAGATAGGTAGTCAGTGGCAGCACCTTCCCAAGAGATCAGGAACTGGCCATTGGGCATCTCACTTACGCCGAAAGACCCGGTCGTTCCAGCAGGAGCCGCCGTCGTCGCTGAAGCAGCAAAGACAGCTACAGAATCCGGAAACACACGAACACCGGTTGAAGACGAAGCGGTGGCAAAGCCGCCGCCTTCAAGTGCTGTAATGTCTTGGACGTTGGTCGTGATCGTGGAAGGCCAGACACCGGCGTGAGTTTCGCGAACGCCACTCTCAGTTGTTCGCTCCATTGAAGTCGTCTCCGAAACAATGATGTCTCTGGAATCCATGAGCTGGATGGCGGTGCGCATGGTGCCGGTGATGTTGACGTTGTTGATCAGCACTCGCTCGGCCCCGTCACTCACGGAAACAGCTACGACACGATCGGGTGTGCCATCGATGCTAATCAGAACTTCATTGGTCGAATGCATCCAGCCCAGCCCTGCGACGGTCTCGGAGGCCAGTACTGTTCTCCAGAGAACGCGCTTGTAGGTACCGTTGGCGTCAAACTGAATGACCGAATCCAGGACACTCGAAGAGACCAGGATATCTCCAGCCGCCACGTGTAGTGAGCTGCTGGTCGGTTTCGACTCTTCAGGGAGGCAGGATGTTAGGAGCATGAGAAGTGGGATGAGCAGACTCTTCATCCACTCATCATACCCATAAAACGAGTCTGGGTTTATTAAGGAAATCTTTACCGTTGTTACAAATCCAAGCCCCCTGGGTTTACTATATAAGTGGATAAAAGGAAGGTTCTTGAGAAAAATACTCGGCCTTATCATTTTGTTACATGCTTTCTCCGCTTGGGCCGCTCAAGACGCTTACATCAATTTGTTTGGTGGCTGGGCCGCGCATAACCAAGAATCCATGGAAGACTCGAGCACTCGACCCACTGGTCTTTCCTACGGGATCGGGCTTGGCCGTCGCATTAGTTTCTACGAGTTCGAACTCAATGCCAGTTCCGGCAAACTGACGACCGAGATCGAGCACGATGGTCGAAGCAACACGCTCGTGCAAGAGCAGTTTCAGGTGACCCTCGCACTTAACTTCTATCTGCTGCGCAACTACTACGTGCGGATGGGCTACGCCATCACGAGCCTGGAGCAGACCACGGAGAAGGAAGTCACTGGCGCTTCGGGCGAGGGGCTCGTAAAAGAATATGGCCTGAAAGATGTAAAATCAGATGGTCTCATCTTAGGCGCAGGCTGGGTGTTCGCAGATTTCGCCAAGGCAAAATTTTACGCGCAATACGACTACTACATGTTGCCAGATATTAAAGCGACTCAGCATCATATTAGCGCCGGCATGCGCTGGTTCTTCAACTAGCGTAGTTCTTCGTAAGTTTGCGGCTTATTCACCAACTTAATCTCCTGCTCGCCCGTGATCAGTAACTCAGCGGGTTTGCCACGCAAATTGTAGTTAGAGCCCATGCTAAAGCCGTAAGCTCCGGCATCTGAAAGGATGAGCAGCTCGCCCGCTTTCATGGACGGCATGGGGCGTCCGTGAGCAAAGCAATCGGTGCTTTCGCAAATCGGTCCAACGACATGGGTCGCTAATTTTTTTCCTGAGGACATCTTGGCGGGAACGAGATCATGAAACGCATCGTAAATCGCAGGGCGCATGAAATCATTCATACCGCCATCAACGATCAAGAAGCGCTGATCTTCGGAAACTTTATGGCGCAGCACCGACATCACGAAGAAGCCAGCCTTGGCAATGATCCGACGGCCTGGCTCGAACACAACGCGTACCGGTGGCTTGACCTTGAAGTGGCTGAAGTAAGAAGCCTCTAATGATTTTGCAACCAGCGCCATGTAGGTCGAGATCGCTGGAAGTTTTTTTGCTTCATCGGGATGGTAGGCCACACCGAGGCCGCCGCCGACGTCGAGAAACTCCAACTGCTGAGGCAGCTTGCGAGCGAGTTCTCCCATCGTCACGATCGCGCTTCCGGTGGCTTTCAGATCGAGGAGCTGGCTACCGATGTGGATCGACAAACCCACGAGCTTCGAATGCTTCCAGTGTTTTTTGTCTTTGGCGGCTTTGAGAATATCATTTTTTAGTAAACCGAACTTATGTGTTTTGTTACCAGTAGAAATGTACTTGTGAGTTTTTGCTTTCACCATCGGGTTCAAGCGGAAGCAGATGCGAGCGGTCTTGCCTAGTTTCGCTGCGACCGCGTTGATGTGCTCAAGCTCTTCGATGGATTCAACGTTAAAGCTGTAAACACCTTCTGGCCCGCAGGTAAGGGCGAGAGCGATCTCATCATTCGTTTTTCCAACGCCAGAGAAAACAATTCGTTCCGCAGGAATGCCAGATTCCAAAGCACGACGAAGTTCGCCGCCAGAAACGATGTCTGCGCCGGAGCCTTCAGCCGCGAGAAGTTTCAGAAGTTCTTTATTCGGATTGGCCTTCAGAGCGAAGCACACCAGTGGCTTGGGCAATCCTGCCATCTGCGCTTCCCCGAAAAATTCTTGGTAGTTTGAGAGAAGTGTTTTTTGGCCGTAGACGAAAAATGGCGTGGCATGTTGGGCGGCGATTTTTTTAACCGGCACACCTTCAATGCAAAGCTCTCCTTTGTCGTAAGTGAGTGCAGGAGAGTTTAGGGAAACACCACGTTTTGTCGCCATGACTTGATATCCTCAGCTTGAGCGGGGCGCAGAGACCCCTGTTGCACGGCCCAGGTGAGCATGTCATCCAGCGTACACAGCGGCAGGGCGCGTACATTGCGTTTGAGAAACACCTCATGGGCCTGAGGAAAATTGTAATGAAAGAGACCCACCACGGCGAGGACTTTCATGTTTTCTGCTTCGAGTGCGTCGACGGCGGCCAGTGAGCTTTTGCCAGTAGAAATGAGGTCTTCGACCAAGAGCGTGCGTGCTCCGGGAGTGACCTGGCCTTCAATGAGATTTTTACGCCCATGGTCTTTGGCGCTCGAGCGCACGTAAACCATGGGAAGGTTGAGGGCGTCGGCCAACCAAGCGGCCCAAGGGATTCCAGCGGTGGCCGTTCCGGCAATGACGTCCGGTTTCAGGTCTTCTTTGATGACCATACTCTTGAACGACTCAGTGATAAAGCGGCGCACTTCAGGTCGTGAAATGAGCAGGCGGTTGTCGCAGTAGATGGGGGATTTGATGCCGGAGGCCCAAGTGAATGGTTCTTCGGGACGCAGGAACATCGCCTTTTCTTTTAGGAGTGATTCTGCAATTCGTGCCGCGGCTGACATACGAGCTCCTAAAAAAGTTCTTCCAAAGCGCGCGCTGGATCGCTCGCCTGGGTAATCGCACGACCGACCACTAAGTAATCGGAACCGGCGCGGATAGCATCAACAGGAGTCATGAGGCGTTTCTGATCATGGGCCTCACTGCCGGGCGGACGAATCCCAGGAGTGACACAGAGAAACTGAGATCCACAAACAAGTTTAATGGCGGTGGCTTCTTGTGCCGAGCAGACCACACCGTGAAGACCGGCGTCGTGGGCCAGTTTTGCGTAGGAGGTGACACATTCAATGAGGCTGCCGGAGATGCGCAGTTCTTTTTGCATCATCTCTTCTGTGGTGCTGGTGAGTTGAGTCACAGCAATGAGCCGAACATCTTTGCGGCCAGAATCGTTCAAGGCCTTAGCTGCCATTTGCATCATCTGGGTTCCACCGGCCACGTGGACGTTGAACATGACCGCTGGAAGCTGCAAAAGGTTACCCATGGCTTTTCCGACGGTGGTGGGAATGTCATGGAGCTTGAGGTCAAGAAACACTGAGAAGCCATGGGAGTGAATAAAGTTCACTGCTTTGGGTCCATGAGCATAAAACAACTCCATGCCCACTTTCATACCGCAGCCAGTACCCTTGAGAGCGGCCGTGAGTCGCTCGATGTCCTTCCATTCCGTTTGGTCCAGCGCTACAAAAACCTTGCTCTTCACATCGGGCTCAGATCAAAGGATTGGCGTTCGAGGGTTTTAATCAAAGCGTCCACCGTATCAAGCGAAGTCAAGCAACAGATCCCGCGCTCGACCGCGGCCCGACGCATTTTAAACCCATCCGATTCAACATTTCTTCCGCGCGAGATGGTGTTGATCACCAAATCGCACTGGCCACCTTTAATGATCGCCAAGATGTCATTGGCCGCTTCACCAATGCGCGCGACAACTTTGACCGGGATGTTTTCGGCGGCGATGAGCTTCGCAGTCCCCTCCGTTGCAACAAAATTAAACCCGAGGACGTGGAAGCGGCGAACCAGTGCCATGCCTTCTTCTTTGTCTTTGTCGGCCACCGTGACCAGCACTGTTCCTGATTGGGGGATATTAATCCCCGAAGCGAGGAACGCCTTGTGCAGGGCTCGCTCGTAGATCGTATCGCGTCCCATGACCTCACCTGTGGATTTCATTTCAGGGCCCAAAGCCGTTTCTACATCCACAAGTTTGGCGAAGGAGAAGACCGGACCTTTGACGGCGATTTCATCTGTCTCCGCCAGTTGCCCGTGGACGTAGCCTTGCTCAAGAATCGTTTTACCCAAGATCGCGCGCGTGGCCACTTTCGCCATCGCGACATCGGTCACCTTGCTCAAGAAAGGAACCGTGCGCGATGAGCGTGGGTTCACTTCCAGGACAAAGACTTCGCCTTTATGAATCACGAACTGGATGTTGATCAGACCCTTGACCTGCAGTGCGAGAGCGATCGATGTCGTGAGCTGAATCAATTTGTTCTGGGTCGTCACGTCGACGTTCTGTGGCGGATACACCGCAAACGAGTCACCGGAGTGAACGCCGGCTTTCTCGATGTGCTCCATGATGCCAGGGATGAAGACGGTTTTACCGTCGCAGATCGCGTCGACTTCCATCTCCCGGCCAATCATGTAGCGGTCGATGAGAACTGGGTGCTGGGGAGTGACTTTCACTGCGCGTGTGAAGTAGTCGGTGAGCTCATCAGCATCGTAGACGATTTCCATCGCGCGACCACCAATCACGTACGAAGGGCGCACCACAACGGGGTACCCCAAGACGTTGGTCTTCTCGAGCGCTTCTTCCATGGAGGTCACGGTGTGCCCCAGGGGTTGCGCGATGTTGAGCTCTTTCAAGAGAGCTTCAAAACGCCGGCGGTCTTCGGCGCGATCGATGCCATCCAGTGACGTACCCAGAATCTTTATGCCTGCGTTGTGCAACGGCTCGGCGAGGTTAATTGCGGTTTGCCCACCAAACTGGACAATCACACCAATCGGATTTTCTTTGCGGATCACATTCAGGACATCTTCCGGCGTCAGAGGTTCAAAGTAGAGGCGGTCAGAGATGTTGAAGTCCGTCGAAACTGTTTCCGGGTTGTTGTTGATCACGACTGCTTCATAGCCCATCTCGCGAATCGCTTGGATGGCGTGAACGGTCGCGTAGTCAAACTCAATGCCTTGCCCGATGCGAATCGGACCTGAGCCCAAGACCACGACTTTCTTCTTATCACTCGGAAGAACTTCGTCTTCGCTTTCCCAGGTTGAGTAATAGTAAGGCGTCGTACTCTCAAACTCAGCGGCGCAGGTATCCACCATCTTGTAGACGGGATAGAAACCATTTTTTGCGCGCATGTCATGAATGGTCATCTCCGTAAGCCCGCTGAAGAGCGCAATGGCACTATCTGCAAAGCCCGTCTTCTTGGCCTTCAAGAGAAGTTCTGGGGAAAGTTTCGCTCCAGCTTCACGCAGCTCGCTTTCGATCAAAACAATGCGACGGATGCAGTTCAGGAAAAGATGGTCTATCTTTGTTCGTGAGTGAATCAGCTCCAGGGGGATGCCTTGGCGGATGGCTTCGGCGACAATGAAAAGGCGTTCGTCATCCGGCTTCTCCATGCGATCCAAAAGTTCTTCGCGGGGCCGATCTTTAAGACTCGGCAGCATCACGTGGTGCACACCGATCTCAAGTGAGCGCACACTTTTCAAGAGCGCTTCTTCGAGTGTGCGGCCGATGCCCATCACTTCGCCGGTAGCTTTCATCTGAGTCCCGAGACGACGGTCGGCTTTGATGAATTTATCAAAAGGCCATCGCGGAATTTTGCAAATCACATAGTCGAGTGCTGGCTCAAAGCAGGCGTAGGTTTTCTTCGTCACGGGATTGATGATCTCATCGAGTCCGAGACCGAGAGCGATCTTGGCTGCGATCTTGGCGATGGGATAGCCCGTCGCTTTTGAGGCGAGCGCTGACGAGCGCGACACGCGAGGGTTCACCTCGATCACATAGTACTGGAATGAAACTGGATCAAGCGCGTACTGCACGTTACAGCCTCCGCGGATGTCCAGCGCGCGGATGATTTTCAGCGCACTGGTGCGCAGCAATTGGTATTCTTTGTCTGATAGAGTCTGGCTCGGAGCAAACACGATGGAGTCGCCGGTATGGACGCCGACGGGATCGAAGTTTTCCATGTTGCAGACGATGATGCAATTATCTTTACTGTCGCGAATGACTTCGTACTCAAGTTCTTTAAAGCCTGCAATCGAGCGCTCGATCAAGCACTGGTTGATGGGAGAGGCGTTAATCCCTGACGTGGCCACAGTGTTGAGATCGTCGATGTTCTTCGCGATACCGCCGCCGGTTCCACCCAGTGTGAAGGCGGGCCGAACGATGACGGGGAAGCCAATCTTGCGCGCGAAGGCTTGCGCCTCTTCCACCGTGTGGACGATCGCGCTATCGGGGACTGGCTCACCGATCTTGATCATCAGATCTTTGAAGAGCTTGCGATCTTCTGCTTGGTTGATCGTATCGACCTTGCAGCCCAGAAGCTCGACGCCCAGTTTATCCAGCACGCCGCTCTCTTTGAGCTTAACCGCGAGATTAAGGGCGGTTTGACCGCCGAGAGTAGGAAGTAACCCATCCGGGCGCTCTTTGTAGAGAATGCGCGTGAGGAAGTCTTCGTTCAGCGGTTCGATGTAAACTTTGTCTGCGGTTTCTTTATCGGTCATGATGGTGGCCGGATTACTGTTCACCAGGATCACCTCCACGCCTTCTTCGCGCAGAGAGTGCACAGCCTGTGTGCCCGAGTAATCGAACTCAGCGGCCTGGCCAATAACGATGGGCCCTGAACCGATGACCAAAACTTTTTTCAGATGACTTAAACGTGGCATGGGCTTTCCTTATTTCATACT
>JAUKPS010096056.1:0-30635 GCA_032273165.1 Chlorellidium tetrabotrys | reverse complement strand
ATGCCAATAGAGGCAACGCTGATTAAAGGAGAATTACCACCATGAAGTTCTACACCATCACCCGCGAACAAGTCCAAGCCATGATCGACGACGTCAACGAGTCCATCACCGCCGTCACTCCGTTCACCGTCGTGGAAGTCGCCACGGCCATTCAGGACAGCCTCACTGCCGACTGTGTCTGGTCATCAACCGACGTTGACGTGACCTTCGGCGGTTTAATTGCCTGCGTTGAGGAGTGGTTGGCCGATCGCGCCGAGCCAGCCGAGCCAGCCGAGTCCACCATCCTCGACAGCTCCATTGCCATGGCGGTTTCTTCAATGATGAACGCAATCGAAGAATGTCACGAGTTAGACGCCGCGCGTCGCACTGCCGAGATTGTGTCAGCAAAAATCAAATCCTCTGGTGGTGAAACGTGGATCAACCCGATGTGGTACGGAGTCGACCAAATCGACACCTCCGCTCCAGCTGGACGGTATGGCAACCCGCGAGGGTTCGAGTACATTAAGTGGCCACGCGCCCAAGTGCGGGACATTGTTGAGTACGAGGGCAAAAAGTACCGCGTGGTCGCCAACTACGTGAGCCCGGGGGTGTCAGGTCTTTGGGTGAATCAGTTCAGCTTCTATGGGCTCATGCCAGCCGAGTTCACCGCATGAAGCACAACGTCCTGCATCGTCCAGACGGCAGTCGGTGGTACACCGTCTGGGTCGGCTCCAACTACATCGTGGTGCAAGCATCACCCAGCGGAGTAATCGCCCTCACCGAGTTTGCAGTCCCATTCGCCACCATCACCACTGCCCTCGACGTCGACACCGTCGCAAAGAACATCATCGCCTACATTGCTTCCAATCGTGTCAATTTCCGAGACCTTAGCGAGGGCGAGTGGTACGACGTCGGACACACTGGAGCTGTATCGCCACGGAAGCTCAAGCCAGTCATCACACAGAAAGCGATGTTCTAATGCAAAAATTTTTTATCACCATCCCCGGCGGACTCGTGATTGAGATTTACGCGAAAGGCCGGGGCAAGGCCGTAGAGGCCGCCATCAATCAGCACTACGGTGCTGGCCCGATGAAAGTGATCTTCCTCAAGTACATCCCACGTGGCGTGATCTACGAAGTTCGCCGGACTGGCAAGCCCGCCCTCGAAGTCGTTGTGACACAGTAGAAAGAAAAAAACGATGCGCTACACCACTCTTGCCGACCAATTCATCGGCACGGGCATCAACATCGAATTCACCTATACGCGCCTCGAGGGCAATCGCTGGCACGTCGTCGTCTACCTCGTCAGTGGGCATGCCCAGGCCGAGATCTACACCGCTATCGACGAGGGCAGCGAGTCCCTTGAGGAACTGTTCGCCACGCATCGTGTGGCAGTGAGCTACACGCTCTCCTCTCTCGCATCGCTCGTCGCTATCAAGGAGCAGAAGTAATGACTGAGGCCGAGCAACAGCAGTACGAACTGGCCCTCCGCATCACTCGTCGCTATCAAGGAGTAAAACCAATGACCACCCAACAGCAGTACGAACTTGCCCTCCTGTCCCTCTGGTACCATCGCGCCCAGCGTCGCAACGACACCGTCGGCATGGCGAGCTACCACCGTCGCATCGTTGCCCTCTACCAGATGATTTACCCGTGGTACACCGTGAAAGTGAGTGAGTAAAATGAGTGAAGAACAAGCGCTGGAGCAAGTGTCCTTTTCCCGCGCCGTCGCTGGCGATCCGTTAAACTTCCGCCGTGTCTGGGCAACGATTGTGTATGACGTCAAGGGTTGTCCCGTGCAAGTGTTGGTGTGGCAGGACGGCTCGTGGTGGTGTATGACCGAAAAAGGCGAGCATGGGGTGTTTGACTCCACATGGGGCAATGCCCAGCACATCGCCCAGCACATCACCGTCCGCTACGGCACACCCACAGGTATTGACCACATTGATTTTTCTTTGTAACCCATCAGGTTACACTTTTTGCAAGGAGCAACGCTATTATGGACTTTTTCTCACCACCTGACTACTTCATCACCACCTGTGCGCTCTGCGGTCGCTACATGCGTGACTACATGACCAAGGACATCGGCGAGCCCGTCTACTGCAGTGCCGATTGCGCCGATGCGGTACTGGCATCACAGGAGGACGTGGCATTCATGGACGTCACCCCAATCACTGCCGTGCAAGGGGACTTCGAGTTTCGTGCCGATGACAGCCTCCTTGACGGACACTTGCAGGCGAGTGAGATGCTCCGCGCGCTGATCTAAATACGCATACAAAAAACCCCTTACACAGCGGTCTAATGTGTAAGGGGATTCACTACAAAAGGATTGTACCATGCAGAATGAGTATGTCGCACGCTACATCAGCGGTCAAACCATCAAAGGGATTGCCACCGAGCTAGGTATGACGAGTCAGGAAGTGCAGAATCGCATCTACACGTCTGATGATTTTGTCAGCTGGGTACTCGCCAAACCACTGAACACTCCGCAATTTATCGCACGCTACCTCGAAGTATTCACCAATAACCGCTTGCGTGATTGCGCTATCCTAGAGTGTAGTCAGATGCGCTATAACCACTTAAAGCACGCGCTTGTCACAAGCGGACGGCTCAAGGCACCACGTGCGGGCATCTACACAGAAAAGCAGGTCAAGGCGATTGACAAGTGGGTGAGTCGGCCTGAGGTAAAAAATGTACCTGATCGCGTGATAACCCGTGCGGGACTCAATCCCACTTCATTACACGGTATCATCAAGCGTGCCACCGGCATGCGAGTGCGTGAGTGGCGTACCACGTCTGGCCTGTCTTTTGCCCAGCTCCAACGCGAGCTTGGAGTGAGTAAGTCACTGATTGAGTACTGTATTACCAAAGGACTGCTTACCATGCCCTACGAGCTTGACCAGATTGCAACTCTGTTTCGACGGGGTCTGTCGATGCTTGCCACCACTAACACGGCAGCGCCACGATGGCATGAGCTCATCGCCAGCGTGCGTGACACGATGCGGTATAAGTACGTCAGCACAAAGTACCTGTACGAGATTCTTCCCGCAACCTCACGTGGCATTCACTATCACACAAAGGAATTGCAGGTGCACCTCCGACTGTACCCCAAGCAAAACAACCTTTTTGCCTATGATCGTGAGGACGTCGCGCGAGTGGTAGGCGAGTGGCTTGGGCCTCGGTATCGTTGGGCGGTACGGCAGGTTGATGCCGACTGGACACCGCTAAAGTGCGAGTGGTATACCTGGAAGACGTCATAAAGGAGTCATCATGGTTGGAATATTGATTTACCTCGCCTGCTCCATGGGGCACTGCGTCCCCACTCCGCTCACCGTCACCCCTGAAGCCGTGGCGATTGCGGCCTGTGAATCAGGCGACACCGTCACGCTGGGGTCACTGAGTTTCAATGCCCGCAACCGTGTCACCAATGACGGCGGGGCGTGGCAATTCAATGACGCTACGTACCTATGGATGAATGGCTACGCCAATGCCGAAGTGGATAGTCCAAAGAATCAGTACGATTCGTTTGTGTGGCTATGGCGTGACGGTGCGGGGTGGCGTCACTGGCGGTCGAGCAAGGCGTGTTGGGATAAGTGGTTGGTAGTCGGTGATGACGACCGGGCGGTGATGCGGTGAGAATCAAAGTTCAGTACATCCGCACAGACAAATTTGGGCGATTCATCTATGAGGTTGTGGGTGATTTGCAGTACCAGATCACCATACGCCATAGTGAGGTTGCAGATGCCCATGAGTGCGTCATTTTAAAAAACGACAAAATGGTAGCATGTAAATGGCATCCCACTCGCAAAACGGCAAAGGGCTGGGCAATATCAGAAGTGAAAGCGATGTGTACAAATGAGTAGAATCATCCGTATCTTTGGTGAGGACGTCGTATTCGAGGGCTATGATAGCTACCACATGACGGGGCTAATGTCGGGCACTGCCACAATCCGCTACAAAGACCGTGACGTTGAGCTGTATTACATCTGCGGTGATACCATCCCCGACGCCGTGTTCATCAACGGCAAACGGTTTGAGCACAAAATCAGCACAACCACTTTTGAACATCTCCTCCCCCAAGTCGTTGACGAGATTATTGGCGTAGCCCTCGGTGTGAATTTTTGTGTCAAGCGAAGCGAAAATTTCTGGCACTACTACGCAGAGATTGAGCAACCATGGCAGATAGAGTCCGACTCATACCGAAACGACGTCACCCCGTCGTATGAACATTGGAAGCGATGGGTTATTAATTCGATGAAGTGGAAAACGCAATTATGAGTACACAGATTGAGAACTTCACCAATGTCTAAAAAAACCCTTTTCATCGTCGACATCGACGGGACACTGACCATCCCGACCATATCCACCCCCAAGCCCGTCACCGATGCCGACTGGCAAGAGATGTACAAAACCGCTGAAGCGAATCAGGCAGTGTTTGACAAGCTCAAGTCCATGGTGCGTGATGGTGACGTGATTATGCTGTGCACAGGACGGCGGGATAGCAATCGCGCGATTACCGTGGAGTGGCTAGGTGATAAGCTCATCTACGCTGCCATGCTCATGCGTGATGATTACAACATGCGCTCCAACGTCGATGTCAAGCGGTCGTGGTATAAGCACTTGCAAAGCATCTATGGCAGTGAGTACAAGTTTCTTGTCATCGATGACGATGCCGCAGTGCGAGAGATGGCGATGGTGGAGCTAGGGATTACCGCACTACACCCAACGTCATTTTTGCTACTTCTCCCACCGCTTGAGGAGTATGCCGACGAATTCATCCATAATGCCGACGTCGTCATTCACTTACAAGCAGACGACACACTGACTGGCGGTGACTACGTGATCGCCCAATACTCGCACCTCGGGCAACGATTACCGCACTATCTCGTCACCTACGATGTGACCATGACGGACACGGAGAAGGAGGAGATGTACGACAAAGTCAAACGGTTGTGCGGGGTAAAGTATGGGTGAGATTGCAGTGAATGAGAAAATCTCTCGCTCACTGCACGGTTGATTCACGTATTATGCAGTTTTATGCAACGAAGGGGACGAATATGGGTTTCATTGAGCAGTTATTGGCCTTGTTCGAAAAGACGCCCACGACGCCAGCGGAGACACCACCGGAGGCATTGGATTACTACGGCTTCCCCACTGATGAGACCGCCGACCTCATGCGCTATCTCGAGCGTCACGGATCACTATGTGGAAGTGCGACCAACGGAGTCAAGACCGCACACGTCGAGGTGGAAGTGCATTACTCACCAGGTGAGTATCCGTATAACTTCTACGCACGCATGGCGACGGTGCGGGCACGTATCGACAGTGGGGCACACAAACAACCCTATAAGTGCGGCATCAAATTTTCGACCTTTCGTGAATGGGACAGTCCACTGGGATACACACAAACGTATTTCACCATTCACTGCGACATAGTTGAGTGTGTGAGGAAGTCTGAGATTATGCCCGACGATGAAAAAATACTCATTACCCAAGCACTGCATGAACTCAAAAAGGGACATCGTGACGAGCGATACAACTACTAGTGCAGTGATGACCAATTTCGTGACGTCACGAAATTGTTATTGACTAATCATGATAGTATGCTATAATTGTGCAAGTGAGAAATCAATACACTCACTTGCACCGAAAGGACGGACGATGTTTGACGATGAAAGCAAGCGGTCATTGGACCGTATCGGGTCACTCGTGAATTCGATTCAAGGCATCGCATCAATGCGCATGCGTGCGTGGCTCACCGACCGATTCAACGACCCCAACGCCGCAGTGCCAGACAAGCGCATTTACCTGATACGCATGGTCTGGAGCGATGACAACAGCAAAGAGTTGTTGGGGTGGTCACATGAGACAGTGGATGAGACGGGGAAGAAAATCTCCGTATCAGTACACATGATTCAGATGGGGGTCAAGTACTTGGTAGTCGAGTACACCATCACAAACAAGGCCGGGGAAGAGCTCGACTACCGTGCGACATGGTCGGAGGGGCTCAAGGACGCACAGATCACGGTCGCAGTGCTACTTGGATTAGAGCATCCAGAACAGGTGGTATTTGAATGATTAGCAATATCCAACTAATCAGTTACGGACACAGCGAGGACAACAAGTCCGTATATGTCTACTTCACTTGGAAAATGCACGTAAGCAATAACGGAATCTTACAACTAGTTCGTGGCGAGGGACGATTTGACATCAAGGAATCTGTTGCTTCTGTTGCTAAGGAGTATTTGTGGGTAGAGGCGCGATTTCACGAGTTTTCGGATACTCCATCAACGTTGCCATTCAGTCAGCAAGAGTTTAGCAAGAACCACGGTGAGTTCAGTTTTACTTCAGGGCGGATAATGGACGTTTTGCTCCGTGTACTTGAATGCATTGCATTTCACTACACACCTGCCAACAACGAGATTGAAATCAAGGACGATAAGGGTATCATTAATCAGTTACACGAATTAATTTCTAGCAATGATTGGGGGGGCGATAAGATGGAAGAATTACAGGATTGGTTAGGCACACTGCTCGAACTCGAGAGTGAGATTGAGGCGTTAGAGCAAAGCAAAAAGGAACTCAAGGCGCAAATTCAGCTGATTGTTGAGGATATCCCCGACCAAAAAGCGCAGTTCCCTGGCATCGGCACCGTACAGATGACCAAAGCGGGTACCACGGTGTCGTATGACAAGGACGCGTTAGAGTCACTCACCGCACGTCTTCTACAGGATGGTGAGGTGCGCACCGCTCAAGCGATTGCAGATTGTCGCAAAGAGACACCAAAGAAGTCGTCGCTCATGTTTCGAAGACAGAAAGGATAGTACATGGCCACTGATCGTGAGTACGTCGCGACCACCATGCGACTCGAGCTTGAGCTGTATATGTGGATTCGGGAGTATGTGTATAACATCAAGCGAAGCCGGGATGGGCGCAACAGCCTGAACCAGACCATCAACGAACTACTTGCAGAGGCCATCGAGGCCCGCAAGAAGCAAGAGCAAAACAACGTCATCTAACGACTAGCACAAAAGGACAGCACAATGACAAACAACGCACAACAACACGACTTCGACGGTTTGGACGAGGTCTCTTTTGAGGAAGAATCTAGTACCCAAGGCTACCCACGAATCTATTGGTTCAATGGCGAGAAAAAGTCCCAAAAGGGCGGACACTTCTACACGTCCGAGATGGAGTTCCCGCAAGGGCTGGGCGAACCGTGGGCAGGCGTGTCGTGGTTCAAGGACGGTGACGGGTACACCACGGACAGCCTATCCATCGTGCCAATTCGCAAGCGGTACCAGGCGTATTTCGAGACCACCGAGGGCACCCGCAAAATCAAAACGTGGCTTCCTGCAGGCAAGTACGAGACTGGGGCACGCATCTACACCGAAATCCTCTGCATCATGCAGGGCTACGACGGTCTAGTGATTTTGGCGGTCAAGGGATTGACGGGCAAGGCACTCACTAACAAGACCGCGGGGGTTTTCGCTACCATGCGGGACACCGTCTTTGCCACCGCCAAAGTGACCCTGAAAAAGGGCACTAAGCTTCCCCCGTTCGCATTCTGGACGCCGATCACCACGGGACGCGATGCCAAGGGACGTGTCGTCTACACCGACACAGGCCACGGCTCCACGGTGACCCTGCCCGTCTGTGATATTAAGGGCGACGTCACCCGCGAGACCGCCAAAGTCCTCTACGTAGGACGTGATCTGCTGATGCAGTTGGGGGAGTGGTACGCTGAACACAACGAGTGGCGCACGACCTACCGCACCAACGATGCCCCGCTCCAAGGTGCCGACGTGCCAGCCACACCGGCAAAGAATGCGCCCAAGCCCATCGAAGGTGACGACGAGGAGTTTTGGCAGTAGGGACTATTTGGGACAATGCATTTGCCCCAACTCACAAACGATGCTTGTGGGTTGGGGCAATCGTTTATAATCAGAGGACTTCCCATTAGGAGTGATACGATATGGCGGACATTGGAATAACCACCCCCGCACTCGACTACCTCAAAACGCTTCGGCAGTGGATATGCTGGGGTGACAACACGGTAGACAGTGCAGGGAAAGTCAACAAACAGCCGTTCCCCTACGGATGCACACGGTCATCTGACCCTACCGACCCTGCGCTATGGGCATCGTATGACGAGTGTGTGACATGGCAGCAGAAGCGTGGGCTTCGTGGGCTGGGCTTTGCATTCAGCCTCGAGGCGGGCATCATCGGGGTGGATTTTGACCACTGCGTGCACGATGGGGTCATCGATGCCGAGGTACTCAAAATCATCATCCACTTGGACTCATACACCGAGCTATCCCCAAGTGGCACCGGGGTACATGTGTTAATTCAGGCACGCAAACCCGAGTGGTTCACCACGTCACGGGTGACGCTTCGTGGCGGTATCACGATGGAGGTGTACGACAGCAAACGGTACTTCACCGTCACCGGCGATCACGTCGGCAATACCCCCGACGTCATCAACGAGGCCTCATCCCAGCTCGAGGACGTCATCGAGAAGTACCGTACCACCACCACCGAGCGCGCGGTGCAAGCCGTGCGGAGTACGGTATCAATCGATGACTATCATCCGACGTGGCTTGAGCGATTCATGGAGAACAAAGTCACTTCAGCGGTCAGCAAGATTTCATCAGCCCCAGATGGCACACGGCACAATACCCGCCGTGCCGAGGCGCGGGCTGTGGGTGGCTACTATCAATCGTGTGTCCGCCATGGCTACAATGCCATGAGTGAGACCCAAATAATTGACCGTCTCTTTGATGCAAATCCGCCACGACGGGAAAACGCCGTCAAAGAACTTCGCACGATTCGTTGGGGCTTTGAGTGTGGACTAAGCACCCCAATTGACCTGCCGTCAATGAAAAAGCAGGACGTCCCCACAGCCACAAAAAGCAGGTCAACCACTCCTGGCACTCCGCCTCCTGTTACCAGTGACACGCTAGACACTGACGTTGCCCAGCTCCTGCATGGCGAGTTCACCGAAAAAGCCGTAGCGGACTTTTTCGCAGAGAAGTATGTCGGTGACATCAAATACGCACATCTCACCAATAATTGGTACGTCTGGAACAACGCAATTTGGGAGATGGACAGTAGCGGTGGGATCGTGTATCAGATGATTATGGACGTCATCAGCTACATCGATACCGACGTATGCCCCTATCTCGACGAAAAGCAACGACGGGCAGTGCGGGTGAAAACACAGACGCATCGCTTCATCACTGGGGTGATCTCACTCGTCAAAAACAGGTCAGATGTACGAGTGGCGCCGACCGACTTTGACATGCACCACGACTACAAGCCGGTAAAAAACGGGGTGATTAACCTCATAACGGGTAAACTTTTGCCCCATGACAAAAAATGGATGTTCACGGGGATGCTGGACTTTGACTATACCCCAGACGATGCACACCCATTTCTCGACAAGTTTCTCAACACCGTGTTTCGGGGTGACGAGGAACTTATCCGCTATGTACAGGTCGCGTCGGGGTACAGCTTGACGGGTCGCACCGATTCACAGGCGGTGTTTTTCTGCTACGGTGACGCACAGAACGGCAAAAGCGTATTCGTCAATAAGATTTTGGCACACATCGCCGGTCGTAAGTTTTCGATTGAGACGAGCGTCAATGCGTTAATTGAGAACCAGTTCACCTCCAATGGCTCCAATACCGAAGTGGTGGGACTCCGCACGGCGCGACTATCCACCACGGCAGAACTACCCAAGGGGAAAAGATTTAACTCGGACCTCGTCAAAAAGTTGGTAGATGGAAGCCCCATCTCTGCTGCAGACAAGTACGAGAAAAAGGTCACGTGGAACTCGATTACCAAACTCTGGTTCACGGGCAATCACACGCCCAACATGCGAGACGAGGACAACGGCATCTGGCGACGGTTTAAGCTCATCCCCTTTGGGCATACCATCACCGACGCAGAGCGCATCGACGATACCGAAATCATGGCACGCATCCAGCAGGAGGAGGGCGCAATCCTGGCATGGATGGTACGTGGTGCTATGGCATGGTACGCCAACGGAAAAAAGTTGCCTGAATGTAGTGCCGTGCGGAGTGGCATCGAAGAGCTCCGCAAAGAGTCTGATGTGGTCGGCTCATTCATCAGTCAGGTATGCGATACCGACAAAAACAACGAGCTGGGGATGTTTGTACGCAAAGACCTTGTGTGGGTACTTTGGCAGTACTGGACCAAGTTCAACAACGAAAAAGCCTCACACAACCTCACCCGGATTCAATTTGCCAAGAGCATGGCTACGCGCTTTAAGTCGGGCAAGGCTGGGCAGAATTTCTACCTTGGGCTTCAAGTGCGGTCCGACTACATCAGCGACTTGGTAGGCATTGCCGGATCACTGCCGCTCGCCCTTGCCCCCTACACCGACATCACCAAAATCACCAATCGCATAAACAGTGAGGTGGAGGTGGAGATTGCAGGCGATGACGAGCCCACGCCACCCACACCACCCACACCACCACCGACCACGCCACCCACGCCGACGCAATCGCCGATGGCCATCGGGCCCGGTATAGACCCACAAAGCCTGCACGGCAAAATCCTCGCAGTGATTCACACTCACGCCGTCGAAGGGATTTGGGGTACCGATATTATCGGACGTGTGGGCCTTGATGGACGAGGGGAAAGGGTGATTGATGCACTGTATGAGATGATGGAGCAAGGGCTCATCAAAAAACAGGGCAACACATGGCATCCAGTACTTGAGCGGTGATAACATTCATCACTGCACGCTGATAAGGAGATTTTATGTTGTATACGTGTCGCACCTGTGGTCTGGTCAAGAAGTCCGTGGACTTTAATCACACCGTCAAAATCTGCCTCGACTGCTGTAAGAACATTGTTGCGGTGCTCACTCGTGTCGACCTCGAGGTAGAGTCGACGGGGCAAGCGTATGTGCAGATGTTTGCTGACCTGAACGACGCCGACACGCTGATTCTTGACCGCATCCTCGAGGCTTATCAAAAGGTGAACGATATTGCCATGCCTACCCAGCGTCGGAGTGCGCTGGAGGCATTGGACGCACGCACAGGACGTACCATCATGCGTGGTGGCGAGCTAGCGGAGGCGTTGGGTATGTGGGTTGCGCACAAAGAGCGGTTAGCAGTGCTGCAGGACGTCGTGTTTCTATCTATCAATATCCGCCCAAATCCCGAGTTAGACAAGTGGGTGTCCGACTATGCGAAGCGCACGCGTCGATAAGAATCAGGAAGTGATCGTGGAGGGGTTGCGCCAAATTGGGGCAAGTGTGCAATCCCTCGCCACGGTCGGCAAAGGGGTACCCGACCTCCTTGTGGGGTACCGTGGTAAGAATTGGCTACTTGAGGTCAAGGGTGAAAAGGGCACGTTAACCGGGCCGCAGATTACGTGGCACGCTGACTGGAGGGGAACGGTACATGTCGTACGAGACCTTGGAGGCGCAATTAGCCTCATATCCGAAGCGCATCAAGAATAGGAAATTTTTGATAATGGTCAAAACATGGGAGAAACTTTTTAAGCACGTCATCATCTACGGCAAGTACAGTTATCAGGCCTACGCGCAGGACAGTAAGTATGAGCTTGTGCGGTATGGAGAAGATGGCGAGTACGACACGGTCATGGTGGGTAATTTTTATCAGTGTGAGACAAAGCAAGAGAAACTGCAGTACATCATCGATGACATTCGCGGCCTTGCAGACCAGCTACAGGAGGAGGTAGACAATGGCACTGCTTAACGATCACCAGATTGGAGACCTTGCATACATGAGCGGGATGATTGTACCCTTTGCGTATCGCCACGTAGGCGACGGGGTTATCTCCTATGGGCTATCGTCGTTTGGCTACGACATGCGACTGGGGGCAACGTTTAAGGTGATACACACGAGCCGTGGGCAGTGTGGTGTCATTGACCCAAAGCAGGCTGAAGGGATTGCCTTTGATGAGGTCGTGGCAGACAAGTACTTTGATTTACCCGCCTTTTCGTACGCACTGGGGTACAGTGTGGAGCGGTTCAAACTGCCTCGTGAGGTGTCCGCTATTGTCATCGGCAAAAGCACCTACGCACGCTGCGGGTTGATGGTAAATTGCACCCCGATGGAGGCAGGATGGGAGGGGCATTTGACCATCGAATTATTCAACACACTTGACACCCCCATCCGCTTGTACATTGATGAGGGCATTTGTCAGGCACTGTTTTTCAAGGGTGAACCACCCATGACGAGCTATGCCGACCGTAACGGCAAATACCAAGGGCAAGCAGCCGAGCCCGTAACCGCCAAAGTAAAAAGAGGAGAACGCCATGAGTGATGATCACGCGATGACTATTGAGGTTGAGGGCGGGCAGGTACGAATGTACGACTGGATGCACATCCCACCCGAGCTCAAGTCCGTCAATGTGGCACGGGCAAGTTTCGCCAAAACCAAAGACGTGTTTGAGGCGAGTGACGCAAAGTTCCTCAAGTGGCTAGCAGATGAGATCCATACCTCACCATTCCGTCACTCGCCTATCACCCTGCACGTCCGTTGCCCAGAATTCATTGCACGGCAGTGGTATAAGCACATCGTGGGCTGTGAGTACACTTTCAAAGACACGGGCTGGAACGAGGTTAGCGGTCGCTATATTCGCTATGGCGACACGTACATTCCCAATGAGCTCCACGTGCAAGCCAAGACTAAAAAGCAGGGCGCATCACCAGACGTGCATGAAAAAAGCAGCATGTACTTGGGTGAGTGGAAGATTCTGTCAGACAGCATGATGGATTTATATAACCGCATGGTAGACGACCGTGTCGCCAACGAGGAGGCTCGTATCATCCTACCCATGGGGCTGTATACGGAGTTTCACTGGACGGCATCGACACAGGCACTACGCCACTTCGTCTCCCTCCGCACCGCCAAGGATGCGCAGGGGTTGATTCAGCAGTATGCATCGGCAGTCGATGTCATCTGCAAACATCACTACGGTGTGCTATGGGATGCAATGGACGGCATGAAATAGTCCTCACAATAACAATGCCCCTCACACAATCCACTGTGTGAGGGGCATTGTGGTGTGTGCTAGCTACCAGTGAACTTTGGTGACACCTGTGCGATTTGCAGGATAGGTGATTCATTGAGGGCATCTTCGGTAGTGCTCTGCACAATGATTGTCGTTGATGGGTCTAGAAAAAATGACAGTACATGATTCTTCTGTAGGTACTTCATAAAAATACTCGAATTTCCGGTCGGAGTATTAAAGCTGTTTCCGATCAGCACATCAGTGTACACTCCATTGACCGACATATAGACGAGGTGTCCCGCACTGCCCACATTGAATGCGAGTGCAAGGCTAATCACAAACATACCGCCGGTATTGACGGTAAATTGCGTTCCCGTCGCATCCACCGTGATACCGCTGTTGCGGATCTCCGTATTGAACTGCAGGGTAGCACCCGCAATGCCCACCGTTTGCGTGGCATTGTGTCGCCACGTCCCGCCACAGGCATGCAGGGGTTGACGACTTAAGCCGTCAACCTGCCGCTGGGTGTGCACGAGGGCTCCAATAATATCGTCAGTTGGCATACTCTAACTGCACTTTCACTATCTCAACACCGCTTTCATCCATGGAAAGAGTCACCGCATTGACCTGCATTACCACAATCTCGGTCACCAAATCGACGCTGACGAGGTCGCCAATCAAGTAGTGGAGTCCGTACAGGGTAGAGGGCGTTTGCTGAACATCGACTTGCACACTCTCAACCCGCTTCGCCATCTCTTGGAGTTTTGCATCACCGTACGAGTTGAGGAAGGCAAGGTTATTTCCTGCGGTCGAGACGTCAAAAAACGTTTCACGACTGCTCAACTGAGTGAGCGGCGTCGCTGGACGCACGACGCGAATCGCGGCATTAGAGGCCCCTTGCCCCCTGACGATGGCCTGCGTAAAGGACTGTGTTTCATCGATGGTTCTTGCGAAGTTGTTGATGGTGCCATTGTCGACACTTAAAGTCACGGTGCCACTGCGATCATAGGCAAGAGTCGGACTGCCCACATTGAAATCAAACGTATTGGTCGCCTTGTTCCATAAGAATTCAAAGTCCACATTGCCCTGCAAAGCCACTTCTTGGATGGCAGTGAGGACGTTTTTATACGACATATCCGTCACGGTAAGCGTATTGCCTAGTCCTGTGGCAGTGGCAGATACCCCAGTGATGAGTCCACTTACCGCACGGTCGGCAATGCCCACGGTGGCAGAGTCGGCGCCCAAGTTTTTCACCAGCATGTCATTGATGATGGTGCTTGCGGCTTTGGCTGTCCACTCGCTGTGATTTTGCTTATCCTCGTTGTAGGCGATGATGCGGTAAGACAGGATATATTCCCACCCAAAGGCGACCACGTCCCACAATTTCTGCCGACCATATTTGAACGTGGTTTTCACAACAACACCGCTGAACTCCAGCGTCAGCGGTATGCCAATGTCGGGATTTGCCCGGCATACCTCGATGCGACTACCGGTGACGAGGTACTGCTGGAGCGGTGAGGTGTAGGGTATGACGATGCCGAGGGAGTCATACCCATTGACGACGCGTGCCACCTGCACACTACCAAAGTCGCTGATGACTCCTTGGATGACGCCTGCGGAGTTGTAGATATAGATGTTATACTCGACAGCCATAATGCCCCCCTTTATGCCAGCTGGGTGATTACGGTAAAGAGCTGGGCATAGCTACGTGTGGCACCGGAGTTCTGGTAGAGATAAAACCCATATGTGCTTGCAGGGTCTAGCACTCCCTGCCATGTATAAGACTGCAGTACCGTGTTGGCAGTGAGGCCGAGGTAGGTGCCCGGGTTGACGAGTGATGCGGCAGTGGCTCCGCTTGGCATACTAACCGCCGTGGCAAGAGGTTGTCCAAAGCGCATCCAGCGTGAGCCCGTGGCGTTGGTGTCCCATGCCATCGATGCAGTAAAGAGGTAGACTCCCTCACGCTTTACCGTGTACTCTCCTGTGTTTGACACAGTGATGATACCCTGCTGGCTCGTGTATGCTACCAGAATGGGAGGGACTAGTGTCTCGGTGACATTGGGAACCGTTCCCGAAAGGCCCAAGAAGCCCCCCTGACTCAAATACTCGGTGTACGGCATGGTGGGATTGGTCGTCCACTGCCGAGACGCCTCATTGATGACCGTAATCACCGTCGACGAGTTGATGGTGATGGTGGCGAGAATGACGTCGGTAGTAGTTGAGTAGTTTGCTGTGGTGATGAGTGCCGTGCGTACCGTGCGGGCGGCGATGGTCGTAGTGGTTGCGCCTGTGCCCTCCGACCGCACAACGCTCACTGCGGAAGCGGTATTGTTGACACGGTTTACGAGGTAGTATGTGCCTGCAGCAACGCCGACCATGGTAAGGATGATGTCCGAGCCCTCGTAATAAAATCCCTGATTGATACAGGCATAGGTACCGATGGTTAGACTCGTCGTCGTCAGTCCAGATAAAATTGGGGACTTGGTAGACTTTACAAAAACCCCGTTGCTTCGACTCAGCATCCCGGCAAACATCGATATGACACGGGCGGATGAGTAGCCCCCTGCGGTGCCATCACCCGTTCCTGTCGTCATCCCAAAAGACTGCTCCACAGCTGGCATGGTTATACTCCTATATCCCTAAGTAGTTTTTATAGTAGGCGATGGTGACGCTGGCATCGGTACCCGTGGCACCGCTTGAGCACGTAATCGTATTGACTCCGCCGGACACCACCTGCCGAGGTAGTAGGCACCACGTGGCGAGGCTGGATTGAGCGGTGGAAAGTAGCGAAATCGAGTTAGTACCACTGCCATCGATAATGGTTTTTTTGCCATAGGTCAGGTCAATGATGTACGTGGTGTTGGCGTAGAGAGTGGGAAATACAATCGCCTTGCCCGAATTGGCATTGACGATGGATAGGTTGGCGATACCTGCCGTGCCTGCAATGATGGTGATGATGGGATACACCGCCACTTGTCCGGCATTGGTGACGCTTGTGGTCTTGTTGATACCTGCGCCACCCAGTGTCCATGGGATGAGTAGCGGGATTGGCGTGGGTGTACCTGCGACGTCCTGTGAGATGAGCACCGTGTTTTGTGTGGTATCACGCCATACCCCTGTGTCTGATCGCAGTCTCACCGTGAAGTCGAGGTTATAGTCTTGGTAGTCCATACCGCCAAAGTCAATGCCTCCGCTGACAAAGACGTCAAGGGCTCGTGATGTGGAGGTGGTGATACCTGCCGTCGTGCTGGAGTAGGTGACCGTCAGTGTGCCCCGCCGATTCGACACGATGAACACGTTGCTGATAATTTCACGGTAGCGTAGATGGTCAATGGGGTTGTCACACTCCACGAAAAATCCAAGCGTCACGGTACGGGCATCGAATCGATTGTCAATGTCGGTGTCACCGTTTTGCAGTGCACCCCGATTGGTGATGCGCTCAATGGCAGGCAGTCCCCACCCTGCATCACCGAGGTACTGAAAATTAATACCGGAGGTGGCATCGTAGCCACTCAGGAGGTGCACCTCGTCGCCTACGGTGTAGGTCAGTGAGAATGATGTTGCGGTGTAGGTCATATGCGGAGTAGCCCTCCTTGGGCTTTCAGGTAGGACTCAACCTCAATCAGCTGACTACGTGCATCATTGCCGGACAAGTAGATGTTGATTGTTTGGCTTGGATTTGCCATGAGCGGTGGCATGTTGACACTCACCCTGCCACTCGCCCCGCTCACCTGACCGCCCGCACGAAGTGAGTTGCCACCCGTACCACCTCCACCACCGCCGATTGCGTTTTTGACGTTGGTGATGAGCTGTGAAATGTTGTCGATTTTCATGTCGGTATTCGCCTGGGCGAGTGCCGTCATTGCCGATGAGAATGCGCCGATTTTGGGATTCACCACGTCAAGGGCTTTGGTGTCCACACTGCCGACGGCATCGTTAATCGAGGAAATCCCTTTGCCCGCATCGATGCCGTTTTTGGCGATGTCCTTGACGCCAGCCCCAAGTGCACCGACGGCTTGCCCCACGCCATTTGCACCGCCAATGGCTTTGGCGAGGTCATCGCCTGCGACGGTCAGGTTATCCAGTGGTGTAGCGGTGAGGGAGGCACTGTAGGTGAGTGCGTCCATGGCGCCCGAACTGATTTTGAGTGAGGCGGATAGTGTATCAACGGTGCGGACGTTTTCGAGTTGCTTGGTGTTTAACTCACTCAACCGCAGAAGGGCATTGGTGTGAGCGTCGGCATATTCCTGCACACGTGACGGATCGCGGGCACGGTCAAGGTCTTTTTGTGCCTTGTGCAGTTCGATGATTGAGGACTTGGCGTCAAGGTTTTTGCCAATCATCTCTTCCGTGATTTTGGCGTCCTCGGCTTGTAACTCGTTACGCTGCTCTTGGGTAAGATTGTTTTGTGCGAGCTGGGCCCGTACCTGCTTTTGACGCTCATTCATACGAGTAATCTCGTTGGTGAGCAGCTCATTGGAGTAGTAGGCACGGTCAGCGGCGATTTGATACGACTCAAGCGACTCGGGATTGGTTGCGTCCTCGAGTGCCTCACGGGTACGTGCCACGTCTCGCTGGGCGGCGGCAATGCCCATAAACGATGTACGCAAGCTGTCGGTGGCAGACTTTAACGCCTTCTCATCCTGTGCGAGTTTGTTCGATGCTCCCGATGCCGACTTCATGGCGCTTGTGTTGAGGTTGAGTGTAGCGGTTTGGGTCTGTGTTGCGCCGGTCATACTGCCGTAGACACGCTGGAGTGCGTAGGTGTCCTGTGTATGCTCTTTGGTGACCGTTGACGAGTCACGGGAGGCAAGTGTACCCGCAATTTCCGCTTCGGTAGCACCCCGCAGGTGCATTTGCCAACGGATGAGGCTTTGGTCAGCCCAGTTGAGCCAATTACCAAAGTCCTTCATGCCCGTCGTTGCACCGTCCAGTGCTTGGGTCAACCAATTAAACGACATCTTGACGGATGGTGCAGAGATTTCCCCCAATGCCTGATTGGCACGGTCGGTGGCGTCCTGAAAATTGCTTTGGGCTTGGGTGGCGGTGTTCATCTGTTGCGCCATCATCCCGCCATAATTTTTGGACATACCATCGATGAGGGTGCGCAGATTCTGGTCGGCAGGGACGATGCCCTTTGACACCATATCCATGAGTGCCTGCTGTGAGACACCCGTTGCATCAGCAAGGATACGGAATGCGGGCACGCCCATCTCCTGCAGTTGCATCATCTCCTCGGTGGTGATTTTGCCCTTTGCCTGCATTTGTCCAAGGGCAAGGGTGATACGATTCACGCCTTCGGCACCGCCACCCACTGCCGACGATGCGTCACCAATGGCGGTCATCGTGGCGGGAATCTCTTTGGCGGTAAATCCCATGGCAAGGAGTTTTTGTGTACCTTGGGCGATGTCATCAAAGGTGAACGGAGTGCGGGCGGCTAAGTCCTGCATGACTCCGTACAACTCGTTGCCTGCCTGTGTCGAGCCCGTCATCAGGCCCAGCGCTTTGCGGACGTTCTCGAATTTATCATACACAAGCGCGGAGTTTACTCCGAGGTCTATCATCTGCTTACCAAGCGTGGCAAGGCCAGCAGCGGCGCCAATTTTGCCCAGCGTAGAGCCAAACGAGGACATAGAGCCCGAGGCTTCGTCCGTGGATTTCTGCACCACCTTAATCGACCCCGACACCTTTTGGGCAGTCGGGGTTACGCCATCAGTGGATAAAAAGCGTATCACAATGTCATCAGCCATGAGTCCTCCTTACCCCTGCTTTTTCGCACGCACCTTCGCCTCGATGGTCATAATCTTTTCCCACAGCAGCAATGTGCGTGCAGGCGGTAGCTCATCTGGTCGGCATTGCAGTTTCATACACCACCAGTAGGTACGGTACTCGGGCGGTTGTGGCGCATTGGTGTAGAGGCATGCCCACAACCGCTTAATTAGTTTGGGTCGTTGGCGTCCTTGACGAGGGCATCGAGGACAGTGTCACGGATTTTACGGATGTCCGATGCCCGCAAATGACGCACACCGCCTACTACGACCCGGTCAAAGATGGCAATCTCATCAGATAGTGTCGCCTCACCGCGCGTGGCCTTGTCGATAACTTCAAGGTCAATCACGGTGAGCTCGTCAATGTTTACGTCGATAGTCAGTGTAGGCTTCTTGGTTTTAGTGGTCACAGCGTCCTCAATTCTACTAGGCTACGGTAATTTCGGAGTAGTCAATGCCGGGGGCGAAGACGGTGAAGCTTAGGGTGGCGGGCTCGCCTGATTCGGAATTGACCTCGGGTAAGTCCGCCTTGATGATACGGCTTTTGCCAAGCGTGATGTACTGGAGGTACTTTGCTCCAACGACGGCCGTCACGTCGGCATACTGCCAACGCAAATCACACGGCGTGTTGGACTTGAGATTGGCAATGGCTTTATCGGTGGCTTCGGATGCGGTTTCGGTGTACAGCGCATTGACGACGATGTTGGTGGGCAGTTGTTTGCCCACGGTCACGACAGCGAAGGCGTCGCCAAAGGTGTTTTTGCTTCCGCTCGACCGTGCGAACTCCACCTGATCCATGCTCGTGGTGGAGCCTGAAATGTCCGTCCATGTGGAGCCGTCATCAAAACTAATTTCGATTTTGCCCAGTGCCCCAGTCAATGAGCCGGTTGTTTGTGCCATGAGTTAGCCTCCTTTAGGCGAATGATGTATCGACGCCACCACACATGACCTCAAACGAAAACACGGCAGGTTCACCGTTTTCTGCGTTGAACTCCGGTAGTGAGACTTTGGTTATTTTGCCACCTGATGCGGAGGTAAACGACTTGCCGCTTGATCCAACGGGCTTCCACATCACGATTGCGTTGTTGCCCGCCTTGATACTGGCAATGGTGACTTTGAGCGCTTCGTCGGTGACTTCGGTGTAGAGGCAGTTGACGGTAATCATCGTGGCGACCTGCCGCCCTGCGGCAATGATTTGGGTGTCACCGTCCAAGGTGCCCTTACTGCCCGATACCCGTTCCATGGTTACTTGGTCTACTGAATTGGTCGAGCCAGAGATGTTGGTGTACGAGGCTGCGGCGGCTATTTTGATTTCGACGGTACCTGCACTCGTGGTAGTTGATGTGGTTGTTTGCGCCATTACTGGATAATCTCCTTGGTTAGGACTTCACATGTCACGCTGTGGTAGCGATGACCACTAGACTCAGGGTACTCGATGTTCCCTACCGTGATAGTGACGTCCTCGATTTGCCATGTACTCGTGACGAGTGCCCGCACTGCCTGCGCATAGGACTGCGCATAGGTGAGCAGTGCCGTGCTTTGGTCTTTGATGCCCCGACTAAGTCCTACCTGCTGTCCAAGCAAGATGTCATTGATTTGCCAACGAAAGTTAATGACGGGTGATGCGCCCAGCGTTTTGCGCACTACCCCGCCACCCGTACTGCCCTGTGCACTGATAACCCGCATGGGCAAGTCGGCAGCACTTGGTGTTGACACGAGCGAGGTGCCGTCACGGACGCTGATGGCCTTGCTGTCATACGTCAGGGATAGTGCTTTGACGGCATTGACAATCTCGATAAGGTGACTGCTCATGACCGCCTCACGTAGGGACTCATCAGCTTGGTGACGCTGGCAGGGATTTTCGATGCCGCAATCACGACACCGTCGGCACTGAGGACGTCACGATCACTGTCTGACTCTGCGGCACGACTCGTGTAGAAGTGTTTGACAATCTTCTTCACTGCCATAGCGACGTTGGCGGGGCACGTCTCAGAGTATGCCCATTTGCCGGTCACAAGGACAGACTGCTCGGGCGACCCCGTGTATGCCCAGCTGTACGTCGAAAGCATCTTCAGCGCAACACCGTAGTACACCGTGGAGTTGGGGGCGACGAGGTAGTACTCAGTACTTGGAATCACATTGCCGTCGCCATTGGTGATGCTTGTGAGGGCGCACAAATCCTCGTCAAACATCAGTGTTCTGCCGTCGTTTTGGATACTGCCCCCATACCGCTGGGGCAGTGGGGTAAACTTGCGTGTGGTAGTGGTCGTTGCCTCAAACGTCCGATTGACCATGCGATCAACCGCACGAGAGGCGGCTTCGATGATGTTCGCAATCAGCGCATCGTCATCAGACGAGGTGATTTCAAGAAACGTTTTCATGTCAGCGGTGGAGACGTACGCCATTTACGCACCTCGCTTCGGTACGCGTTTTGCGGTTGGGGGCGGCGTCGCCTCTGGTTCCACGAGGACGGCACACCCCGCATCGATGAGTCGCTGTGCGTCAACGTCGGGGAGGTCAGTGATGACCTCCCCGTCATTTGCCGTGCGCAACCCACCGTCAACGTAGTAGGCCATACTCGTATCGATGAGTCGGATTTGCATGGTCACTCCTATGAGGCAGGATTGGTACCACGGATGAAGGCCTCGGCTTGGCTCACGTCGCTACCCCAGCGTGCGGTAACAAAGATGGCGGTCTCGCCGGTGGCTTCGTAGAGGTAGGGATTACGGCTGATTTTGATACCGCCGGTGTGCTCCACGAAGTGCGAGTAGTTCCAGTTACCGAAGATGATGGATTTGTTGCCAGCACCGAGGGCACTTACTCCAGCGGTGGGGGCGACGGGGCGGTATTTGAGCGTGGGCCCGCCACTGAGGTTACCTTGGGGAGTTTCGGCAAAGGCAAAGGCGCCCGACACAACCAACGACTGGATAGCACCGAGGGTGGCGAGTTGCATAGCCCAGCCGGTTTGCGCGCCATGGTATGCCATGGGCAAGCCGTAGAAAATGTCATTGACATTGGCGACGCTCACACCGGTAGTGGAGGTCAAGGCGATCGAGTTGGTGATACGAGGAATGACACCTTGGGGTTGACTCGAACCACTACCGCCCAAGAAGTAGGTGTTGATGTTGACGGCATAGGCACGAGCGATGACATCGGTCAAGTACTCTTCCAAGTTATTCGAGGTATCTTCCAAGATTTCGTTCGAGAGTTTAATCAGGAGCGAGGCTTTGTAGAGACGAATCGAGACTTGGGCACCGGTGGGCTCGGACTGATTGGCGGCGCCTTTTTCTGCCACGAATGCCATGCTGGCCTTGGCATTTTCGGCGTTGATGTCGTAGTACTCTTTGGAGGTCGTGATGCGGTTGATGGGCAACTGGCTGAGTACCGATTGCTCGTCACGTTTGCCAACGATGGTGCGTTGGAGGTCGTGGGCAACGCTGATGCCCCACGTACCGCTGTCCTCAGCGATGGTTGCCTTGGTGGCGTCGTTCATCTTGCCCGTACGGAGCCAGTGGAGTTGCGCCATCTTGAGTTCGTCGGCGGAGTTGGTCTTTATCTTGTTGTACATGGGGGCGGCAGTTTCGGGCATGACCATGCCGCCTCCGGGGATGGGTTCGCCGGCGATTTCTGCCAAGGCGTTCTTGAGGTCGTTTTTGTCTACTGACACGGGTGTATCTCCTGATGGTTGTTGATTCGAATGTATGTTACCCACGGTGCTACCATGCTGGGACAAATCACCAGCCGTCTTTGCACTCGCTACGGTACGAGGTTCGCAGGGTGTAGCAGTGAGGGATAACTCACCAACCACCCACCGCTTGAGTAAGCCCTTTTCACGGACAACGGTATTACCGACGGCACCCGTGGAGAGGCCAATAGCACCCTGCTTCACAAGTTCGAGCACCTGCTGTACGTAGCGGTACCGCTTGTCCAGCTCAATCTCCACATCGATGCCGCCCTCGGTGGTCGTCCACTGCTTGACGACGCCGATTTGGTTGGGCTCACTGCCGAGGGCATGATCGTAGTACACGGGCATGCCAGCGAATGGGCGTGACTCCCCAAGGTCGGTGTCCTTGGTGAAAAAGTCGCCCACGAGGTCACGTCCACCGTATACGATAGCCGTGCCCTTGATGACATACTCACTCACCATTTTTACGGCACTGCCATGTGTCAACATACGAGATTCCATAGTACTACCCACCCTTCTATTATACGCCACGTGTCAACAATTGCAGGTATCGCTTGGCTTCTGCCACGATGCGCTTCTGCATCTCGTCCTGCCACTCCTGCGGTAGGGCATCCACGTAGTCTTGCCCTTTGCGCATGGCGATGCGAATCAGGTTGCGCTTGAACGTCTCAAAGCTCACGTCGCCCTCATACCTGCCCCAACTCGACACCGCATCACGTACCGCTTCAGGCGACGTGATAGGAAAGTTGCGAGACGATGGGATGACAAAGTCTTCATCGGGGAGGGCGTCGCGTTCAGCGGTTGAGAGGTCAACCTTTTCTGCCATGAGTTGGTTTTCCATGCTTTCATATACAATGCTGGCTTCGTCGGGATGCTCCTTTGCCCACTCCATGACGATAGCCCGTGCCTGCTCTCTAGTCAACGCTTTGATAAGCCCCATTGCCTCCATAAAGCTAGCACCAAGGTATATCGGAGTTTCGCCAGCCGCCGTCTCTATCATGCTTGCCATATCCTCGCCCTCACCTGCTGGCATGATGCCCGTCGTAATCTCATCCTCAGGGATAATCCAAAACTTACAAATAGCGTTGGGGTTGATGACGCCTTCGACGATGGCACAGCCAAAGTTATCGTCGTAGAACACACACTCTTCACAGCGGATGTTCTGTGCCAAAAAGGGGTTGTCCATCTCCACATAGTGGGCACCGTTTGCCCCCAGTCCCCAATCGAACTTGCCCTCCTCGTGCACTACTTCGATGAGTGCTGCCGAGATCATGCGCTGGCGTGGGGTGAATCCGTCAATGCTTTTTGTTTCGTCGCTCATGGCGTCGTGCTCCTTCATAATCTGATTGGCCCATGTCCTGCCCTCATCACCTCCCCAGCCGTGCCATGCCTGCCAGCCCTTGCCCCGCTCGTCCCACGTGGCACCATCTTTGTCTACCTCGTGACGGGCAAAGTAGGACGCCATGCGACGGATGGTGTCGAGTGACACCACCTCACGATTTGCCAGCTGATTGGCCCGTGCGAGTCCTACTGCCGTCATCCCTTGCTCACTCTCGGGCTTGGATGCACGCACCTCGAGGGCGAGGCGGGCATTGCGGGCGACGTCGGCAGGCGGCGTGTATGTGTCCATGTGTCACCTACTTAAAATACTTGCGAATCGCTTTTGCTACGATGCGTGCGATGATACCACTTTGTACGACTCGTTTGATGGCAATCTCCCCGGTGAGCCATCGTTGCTGATGGATTTTGGCTTGCTTGTTGCCAATTACGTACTGCATGTATGAGGCGGTGTTGGTTAGTGTGACGGCATGAGGGGCACGGATGAGCTTGTATGAGCGATTGAGTCGCTCGGAGCCCGGGCTAATCCCACGACGATAGGGTGAATCAATTGTCCCATTGCGAATCCCTGCCATGACGAATTTACGTTGTCTATCTGACTTGAACTTCATCTTCCCCTTGGGCGGTGGGGGTGGCTTGTTCGACGTGATCTCATGTTGTACCGATGTGGCGATGCCGACCATCGTTGGCTCGACCACATGCTTACCCAGCTCCTTGAGGCGTTGTTCGAGGCCTTGTGGGATTTTGATGGTCACGTTCATTTGATAATCCTGATGCTGATATCACAACGACAGCGAGGATGCGCCGGGGCACCGTCGGGATAACGCTCGCCCCATACCTCCTCCGACTTGCCATTGAGGGGATAGCAGATGGGGCACTTGCGTACAATCTCGTCGTTCTCGGTGTTCCATACGCGCTGGGTATCGATGCCAAAGTCACTCAAGTAGTCACGGTATACCGTCGTGGCGTTGCTGGCACTGCGGGTGTACTCAGTGACGGCAATCATCTCTGCACGACGTCGCCCAAATGCCGGGGTCAACTGCCGAATGAGTTCTTCATTGGTGATACCGCCACTGGCACGGGCATTGTCCACTACCTGCTTGACCAGATTACGGGTGGTATCGGTAAGTCCCTTGATGAGCTTGGGCATGTAGGCGTCGATTTGCTTGGTGATGAGTGTTTGCTCCAGCGCATCATCGATGTCAATCGTGTAGCGCTCCTGGAGGGCAATGAGGTCACCTTGCATCTTGTCACCGATTATGGGGGTCATCTCCAGTGCGAGGTCGGCAAAGAAATCGTCCTGAATCTCATAGCCCAAATTATTGGACAGGATGAGGGCCAATTCGCTACCCTTTTTACGGAGTATGGCATAGATGGCGTTGTACAATGCCCGCTCATCGTCATTGACTCCTGCCGCCTTGAGGTCATCGAACAGGCTTTTGATGTCGTGCATCGATGTGCACTCTGGCAAGTGGTAGGCAATCCACGCCGCATCCTCACCGTCAATGTCGGGACTTGTGAACGGGAAGCTTAGCGACTTGCCCGCCACAAATCGCTTCTCCGCTTTGCGTCGCCAAAGGGTGTACGCACGCATGTTTTGCGGTTGGGTGTCCTCAATGATTGGGACTTCGGGGGCAGGCGTGGCAGGGCTTGGGTCAATCGATGGGGGCAGGTCTTGGCTGGGCGTCAGCACGTAGTCCATGCCCAGCATGACCATGCCATCACGTACCGGAATGCCCGCTTGAGTAAGCAGCAGAAGACTTTGGGCACGCTGGGCCTCATCCACTTGAAACAGCGTAAGGGCCTCGGGCTGGAAGGTCAATTTATAGCCGACGGGCTCAAGCAGTTGCTGATTAATTACCTGCTCGTACAGGGCGAGGCGTGGGATGATAGTCTCACTGTAGAAGCTCATGCGGTCGCTGTCTGCCGTAGCGTAGCTGGCGGCCTTGGATTCCAACATCGTCAGCGGTACCCCAAGTGCCATAGCGGTTTGTGCCACAGCACGGTCGTACAACTCGGTAAGGGTCAAGTCTTTGATAGGCGGGGTAATGACCGTGGTCTTGATGTCGCCACCACGGATGAAGGCGGTGCGGAACGAGTTCACCACGCCGTTGAACCGTGCCAGCCAGTCGGCACTAAACCGGCTTAGTTCGTCCTTGCTGACATCGATGGGCATGCTCATGATGGTTATGGGCTGGGCTCCATGCTCGAAAAAGGCGGCGGTGAATCGGTCCAGGTAGTAGCCCAGCTGGCTCGCCTGCATTGCCACCTCGGCAGGGGCTAAGCCGTGGCGTACCTCGTCCACGAATGACGGCTCCCTGAAATAAATAATCTGATTCGTATCAAACCGCCACGTCTTGCCGCTCACTACCTGCGTAAACGTGTAAGCAGACTTTGGGTCGAGGCCATTGAACTTGGCCATGTCCATGTCAACCGTAATCGTAAGCGGGTTCAGCACTTGAAAGCCGACAAGGACACGACCATTCATGAGCTTGAGCCAAAAGGCGGCGCCCGTCAACAGCAACGACCGCTCGGTGTCACGCAACAAACTCTGCAGCGACGTACGAAAATACCAATCACTTAGCTCGCCGTCACGCTCTACTTTGTAGGGCATGGAGGACAGCGTGTCTGAGCGGATGTTGACGGCACGGTACAGCGGGGGAAAGCGTGAGTAGGCATCGATAGTCCCTGTGAGTTTGTCCCCAGATTTCAGCTGATCTACCCAGCTCGGTAGTGATACAACAGCCATTAGATAATCTCCCATTCCATCTGACGCTGTGACATCATCTGTACACAGCCACTGATCGAGTCTACCATGTCATCATGCGGGCTCGAGGGGAACGACGCCACCTCGTCTAACAACATTCGATTCCATTGGCCATACACCAGACGCACGTCGCCACGCTCGGCACGTGACGCCCACGGCATGGCGCGCGTTTTCTTGTCCTTGTCGACACGGATACCACGAAATGTCACGCTGGCGAGCTCGGGCAACCGCTTGAGCTCTTGCATGGCAGCATAGCCACTCACTGCCTCCTCGATGCCGACAATGACGTCCGGCTCACCGTGCATCGTATCGATAATCATGCGTTTAACCTCGGGGTACTCCGACCTCGTACGAATCACGCCATCCACGTACATCACCCCGTCATGCCCAAGGGCGACCTTTGCCGAGGCGGTGTAGTCGCTGGATTGTTTCGTCGTCATAGCAAGGTCCCAATAGCGATACCACTGGAGGTTTGGCGGTGGGGAGTCGGTGTACTTGAACCAGCCGCGATTAAACATTGCGCCGGTCGGGTCGATGAACTCGCCTAATCCCTCTTGCCTAAATTGCTCCTCGGTCATGCTGTCTCGCAAATCCCTGACATAGTCGACATCGACGAAGGTGTTATCCGTGGTGGCACTACGGATGATGGCATAGCGAGTGTCACGGTGGAAGATGTCATAGACAAAGTCTTTCCCATTGGGCGTGGTCGTGGCGATGACGCGACGTGGGGCTTCACGGAGGGTACCAATGGCAATGCTCCAGACCTCGGGCCGGCAATAACTCAATTCATCGAACCAGATAAACCCGATGTTATTCCCGCGAATCATATTGGGCTTTTCGGCACTGCGGAAGATTATCCTGCGACCGCCCAAGAGCTTGAGTGTATACTGACTGCCGTTGTAGTCAACAAAAATCCCACCCGCCTTGGACAGTTCGAGCAGTGTACGAATGGCACCGTCACGAAGCATCTGGTACGTCGGTGCGATCACCATGGCATTAGTGCGTGGTGGGATGCGGAGTACCTCCACTGCACCGCCTCGGGTCTTACCACTCCCACGCCCGCCGACAAAAAGCCTATAGGGCTGGGGGTTCGTCCAAAAATCCATCTGCGGTATCGTGGCCTGCAGGTGTGATAGTCGCTTGACTGGGGTTGGAGATGTCGATGATGTAGTCGCCTGCCACTTCCTGCTTGACCTCATAGCGCTCCCTATATACCTCAGGCTTCAAGGATTTGAGGAGAAATTCGAGTAACCTATCCGACCCTGCCAGCGCACGACGTCGGGCTTCGTGCTCGAGGATGGCTACTGCCATATCCGTCGCATCATCGTAGTCTTTGACGAAGTCTTCGTCGTGTGCCAGCCAATAGTGCACCGTTGAAGGGTGGATGTTGGCATAGTTGCACGCCATGCTCAGATTGCCACACTCGGAGTAGTAGGCAATCCACGTGCGCTTTACCCCCTTGACGCGAGCCCAGTGCCTATATGAATCTACCTGTTCGACAGGTGGGGTTTTTGCGACCACGCTATTGCGCACTGCCCGTCCTGTCGCTTTGGGCGAATCGGAGCGGATAAAATCACTTGGACTTTTCTTTGTGTAGCCCATGGGCGTACCTACTTAATACCTTCATAAGTCATGAGCCGTAGCGTCAGGTTGAGCACGTTGACGACAGCGAGGAGTTCGGGCGCATAGTCGCGCATCTCCTGCCACCCGGCCATGGTGCCGATGATCACGATGGCAAGGGAAATTACATTAACCCACATTGTCTTCGACTGATACCAAAACTTGTTCTCCGTCATAGTCATACTCCTGTCAGTACGCCAAAAATGATGTTGGCGAGGACAATTAGCGCAAAAACAATTCCAAAAAATATTAGCAGTGAGAGGTACCAGACGTATTCGAAGTCGTGCAATAGTCGCTCCATCAACTCCAAAACTTCAGAATCAGTGGGAAGATTATCCCGAGCAACAGGAGGCCGCCCTTCCACAGTGTCACCTCGTACTTTAGGTCAGTGATCATGTCCTGATGCTTGTCCAGCCGTCGCTCGAAGCCGTCGATGCGACGCACGATGTCGTCCAGCCGTTGAAGTACCTGCGACTCCAGTCGCCCCAGCTGTAGTGCCAAGTCGTTAATCTCCGATGGCGTCACCTATCCACCTCCCTGTTGCTGCTGTATTTCACGTCGTACACGACTCATATCGATAGTGCGACCGGGGCACGATTTTTTCGACCCTGTCTCACGATGTCCCACGATGCTTTTGGCGTTGGCAGTAATGCCGTGCCATGCAAACAGCGTAAGCACGGTGCCATATATAAGGGAACGCAGTGTATCAGACCATGGCAGCACATCGTAATTGCCGACAACCTCGATGCCCCAGTGACTGCTATTCCATGCGCCGGCATGGATGCCCTTGCGGTTGAGCGGTGTTAACTGCCAGATGCCATCCTGTGTCACGTCTGGGGAACCGACGGTGATGAACAGATGCGGACCCGCGTCCCAGTCCTTGGCTTCGTAGTAACGACGGATAGCCTCGAGCGTAGGGCGACCGCTCCAGCCGCGCGGCTCGGGCTTCCACGTGTGATGGATCACCACACCTTGCGCCCACGGCGCGACTTGCGGGGAGTGGTTGAAAAGGTGCTTACTGAGCTCATCAGTAGTGCGCCAATGTTCGATAGCGTATGCAAAACCCACGTTCACTCACTCCCCATCTCATCGCACGTTATCGAGTGATGGAGTAACTGGCATGCAGATAGCGGCATGCCTCACCATTCCTCTACATCTATTATACAGTAGGTGTCAATTTTCTTATGTTGAGCGGTGGGAAATCACCGAGTGGAGATGAGTGGTGGAAGTTGAGAAACCATCTCCACTCACCATTTGGCGCACTAGAGCGGTAAAAGGTGGTGAGTGGAGATGAGTGGAGATACTTCCGTAAAAGTACTGCTACATAGCAAAAATAGCGTTATTATGTAAATAACCACTATTTATGTCAATTACATATTACTTTACATAAATAGTAATTTATTTTATAACATATCTCATTTTTACTAAACTATCTCCACTATCTCCACTCATAGAAGAAAAGAGTGATTAGGATGCGGAAAACAATGCGTTGAGGTTGCGTTGAGATAGAAAACCAATCTCCACTGCTCAACGAAATCTCCACGAATTGGATATTGACACGCATATATAACCATGGTATTATTGTGTCATGCCAATAGAGGCAACGCTGATTAAAGGAGAATTACCACCATGAAGTTCTACACCATCACCCGCGAACAAGTCCAATCCATGATCGACGACGTCAACGAGTCCATCACCGCCGTCACTCCGTTTACCGTCGTAGAGGTCGCCACGGCCATTCAGGACAGCCTCACTGCCGACTGTGTTTGGAGCAACACCGACGCTGACGTGACCTTCGGCAGTTTGATTGCCTGTGTCGAGGAGTGGCTGGCTGATCGCGCCGAGCCAGCCGAGCCAACCCCAACCCCTACCGTATCACTTGACGTCTTCCCTGTCCGCATCCGCTCCGAAGCGCAGGTGACAGATATCCACCACGCCTACCGTGTCGGTATCACTATGGCAGAGACGGTCAAGCCTGACGCCACAGTGCTGACAAACGCAATCGCCACATGGGAGGCAAAGGGCGACGATCAGTGTCTCGCCTTTGCGCAGGCATGGCGCACCTACCAATCACGAGAGGTGACGGTGTGAAGCACAACGTCCTGCATCGCCCAGACGGGAGTCGGTGGCACACCGTCTGGGTCGGCTCCAACTACATCGTGGTGATGGCATCACCCAACGGCACCATCGCACTCACCGAGTTCGCAATTCCATTCGCCACGATTAAAACTGCCCTCGACGTCGACACCGTCGCAAAGAACATCATCGCCTACATCGCTTCCAATCGTGTCAATTTCCGAGACCTTAGCGAGGGCGAGTGGCAGGACGTCGGACACACAGGGGCTACATCGACACGAAAGCTAAAGCCAGTCATCACACAGAAAGCGATGTTCTAATGTCAAAGTTTTTTATCACCCTGCCCGGTGGGCTCGTGATTGAGATTTACGCCAAAGGACGAGGCAAG
>JAUKPS010095945.1:0-30638 GCA_032273165.1 Chlorellidium tetrabotrys | reverse complement strand
GTGCTTGTTACTACTAAAGGTGCTGTACCTGTAGCAATATTAGATATTAATCTTGTTCCGGTAATTGTATTACTTACTGCAAGTGTTCCTGGAATAGTTGTTGCACCTGTAATGTAATCAAAAGTAAACCCAGAGTTACCACCAAAATTACCAGTACCATCATTAAACTGAATTTGTGTGTTTGCACCACCTGGTACACCACTTCCACCGCCACCGCCTGTTTGAGTTGTCCAACTTAGATTACCCAAACCATCAGTTTGTAAAACATATCCATTAACTCCGCCGCCTAATTTAACATTAGCTACAGTACCGAGATTAATTAGGCCTCCAGCAGTTCCACCTTTATTTACCCAATCAGTTCCGTTATAACCTAAGACTTGACCTGATGCCGCGGCAGTAATATCTAAGTTTCCCTCACTACCGGTAATTTGACTAAAGGTAATATCAGAATATGAAGTTAATACTTCAATGTTTTCATTGTAGGTGTTAGCATTGCCGGTTCCACCTATAAAAAGGCGTTTAGCATCATTAGCCCAACCCAATTGTGCTTCTGATAATTGTGGCAGGTCTACAAGGTTACCTGAACGTTGTTGGATTTTCGATATCTGTATAATGGCCATAAGTGTAATTCTTTGAAGATTTACACTTATTTATCATTATTTCTTATAGAAAGCTCATGTAATATTTCTCTACACGCTTGAACCAAATATCAGTATATTTGTCAAAATCATCTCCTTCAAGAATAAATTCCTGATAGAGATTATCAGCAGAACACATAAAAATAACACCTTTACGTATCTTTGTGCTATGTACTTCATTATGTGCGTTAGCATAGGCTGCTAACTGTACAAAATAATCCTCAATCCACTCACGTTTCTTGGGCTTATTTGTTTGTTTATGATCCATGATGGCTTCATCACCATCATGTATACCTACTAAGTCTGTCGTCCCTGCATAAATTTTCGGATAATAGAGAGGAACTTCTGTACCCCAGTATTCGTTACATTTGCTAAGACCTTGATTAATGATAGTTTGCGCCATCTGATGGCTTTGCAAGCTATACGGATTGCTTCCGGGCTCACCTGTTGCTCCTGTTTTAATATAGTTTTCCAACCACTTATGCATTCGTGTTCCACGACCTGCGGCTTCGGTTGTAATCTCTTGTGCTTTTTGTGCGCCTACTCGCTTACGCCACTCCATTAATGCTTTCTTAGATTCTTCGCTTTTAGTAGCATCTAAGATTGTAGTGACTGAGGGAAGTTTTTCTCCGTCTGGAGTAGCATATTTGCGTTTGCCGTCTATCTCTACACGGCTCATTGGGACATAGTTATATTTGTTTGGAATGTACATTTAGCTATTATATTACATTTTATAGTTAAATGCAACAATTTAGGTTAAACTCTAAAGCTTTCCCCGCAACCGCAACGGTCACGTTCATTTGGATTACTAAACTCAAAACCCTCATTTAACCCATTACGCACATAATCTACTTTCATGTTCTTTAGATAAACATCATGTTTCTTATCTACTAATACAATGAAATCTGATTGTGCATAATTTATTATGGATACATCATGTTTGTATTCATCAACATATTCTAATACATATGCTAATCCGCTACAACCCGTGGTCTTGACGCCTATTCTTATTCCTAGACCCTTACCTCGTTTTGTTATTATTTGTTTTATTTTGTTTGAAGCTTTGTCGGTGATTGTAATCATCTTACTTCATTGCTTGTTGTGCCATTTGTTTGACAACTTTTTTACTTTCTTCTTCTTCAGGTTCGACCGGAGTGTCTTGACCTTTGAATATAACATTATCACCCTGAATGTTTGAGATTTTATTTTTTAATGGTGGCTTTTTAATCATATCATACAAATCATCTTTGGCTAGAATGATATCGTTATCTTTATAGTAATTCAATAACTCATCCACTGTCCAATCAGAATGTTCAACACCACTATCAATATCACTAGCTAACTGACTTGTTACAGCAACTAATCTTACTAATAGTGGGTTTGGATTTGACAGCTCAAATAAACGCATTATCTCTTTGCTCGGCCGGCACCTGCAACTGGAACTTCTTCTTCTGGCTCTTCAATGGAAATGTCATCATCAACGCTGAAATCTTCTTCACCGTCACCAGCTAAACCACCAGACATGTCCATATCAGCAGACATATCAGGAGCCTCATCACCAAATGCGTTATCAGCGGCCATTGCACCACCTTGACCAGTAATACCGTTTAATGCAGTTTGCAATGTACCTTTGCTTTGTGTCAATGCGGCTTGTAATGAAGTTAATGCTTCAGTAACTTGTTGGCTGAAAGATTCACTTTCATTTACACCAATCTCGCTTTGAACACCTGATGTTAATGCTGGTAATTCTTTTACTAGCATATCAGATACTTCTTCAACCATTTTCTGTACTTGATCTACCATGTCTTGGGCTGCAAGAACAACCTGTGACTTCTCTACTTCTTCGTTTTCTACAACGATGCGAGTTTTAGGTAGTGACTGTAAGTAATTAAAATGGTCAGCTAATGCTTGTTCCATAAACACTAGTTTCATGTATGATGGACTAGTCTGACTTTGATAAAATTCAGCAGATGATTTAGTTTCATTAATCAATCCACGAACTTTACCAAGCATAGACTTGGTTTCAGTTACAGTCATTCTCTTTGTATTAAACGGAAGAGAATAGTGTTCATTCAAAGCTCTAGAAGCTGTTGATATTTTTTTGTTGTCGAATTCGGTTAGTTTCATAGTTATATTCCAAGACTAATATAAAGTATTTATCTTTTTTGTTTTATTATAAGGGTTTTCTGTTAAATCTTTTGATTTGCCATTTTTTAGAATCATTTATATATGTGCATAATTCATCCGTAAACCGTCTTTTTTTCAGCTTATCCTCATTAAGTTTGGCTAAAAATATCAATTTATCATCAGAATTCTTGCTATTTTTAAATATTTTAGTATGTAACATTATATCTAATTCCAATCCAGCCAATAAATTATCTAATATTAATATTCTATCAGCTTGGGTTAGCAAATTTCGTTTGTCAAATGTACACCACGCTACTGCATTTTTAAGTGTATTGAACTTATGTGTAGTAAATGTAGTCAGCATTGTAACTATATATTCATTTTTTTCAGTTTCGGTGATATGGTATGTATTGAATAATTCATAGCTACCATCAGTATTTTGAAAAATTATAACATCTTCTAAATCCCCAATAAAACTAGGATTCATTAATTTAGATAGCTGTTTTTCGGCACTATATCGTTTATTCATATTTTACAACCTTAAAATATATATTACGCAATTCATCGCTAGTATCCAAAAATGCAGGTAATCCATCCCAAGCAGTATCAGTTTTAATCATAGGAACCGTATCACAATCACTATATAATGATCCTAATTCATTTATACCGTCATTAAACACGCTAGGATGTTGAATGTCAAAGTCAAATGACCAACAATCATAATTTTCATTTTCAATTTGTTGATATAAAAATCCAAAGTTAGTAAATTCATCAAATCGTATTTGTATTTTTTCTGGATTTCTAGTAACATCCGGCTGACTTCTTAATGAGATTGATTGTATCACTGTGTCAAAATTACATTGTGTATTTCTTTTTTGTAACCAAATTGGTATTTCTTCATCAACTACAGGGCGATTCCGATTCATTACCCCAGTAGGGGTAATATCAAATAGCGTATAGCAAGTAATAGTAAAACTCATATTACTATTTAATAGAGGTAAAAAAACCCGAGAATTTCTCGGGTCCTTTTATTCAAGTTAAAAATTAACCAGTGAATGTTGCAGAAGCGGCAACTGTACAAGCTTCAACAGCGGCTGTAATAGCTACGTCTAAAGTTGTGTCAGTCCATGCGGCAACTGGATAAACAGCAATAGCTAATGTATCATTAGTGTCATCTGTATACTCATACATATAGATTGTAGCTAATTGTTGAATAGTTTGAACTGCTGTGTTCAATTGTGTTGTTGTCAATGCACCTGTGAAAGTGATTGTGAAGAAGTCCAATTTTGGACCTTGTGGTTGAACTGTTGCACCAGAAGTAACAGCGTTAACACCAGAGTTAGTGTAAGCTGGGCTGTCATAGTTAATAACTGGTAGATAGTCACCGTTTGTGCGTGTAAATTGTGCCATGATAAAATTCCTTTAAGTTTGTGAGCATATAGCTCTACTCTTATTTATGCCTGGCAACAAAAAATGTTGGTTTTGGGCTTATCTTCCAGCCAAATTCTGACGGCTAAAGCCCATTCTATCTACAAATTTAAGCCCGTGACTTACAAAACCTTCCTGAGTATTAGTACCATTATCTAAATAACCCTGTACAGGGCTAGATTTTGCGGCTTTGTTAAGTTGGTCTACAACATTCATTTTAAGATTATAAATAGCAACCCATATACTAAATGCTCCAACCAATCCAGCTTTATTAGCGGCTAAGTGTTGAGTAATCTTTTCACGCATCTTGTCAGTCATCGGTCTAGTATTAACATACTCAATAAAACCCGGATACAAATCATTTAAATTACCGGCAACAATACGCTTATTAATATATGTAGTGAATAACTGATTAAATGAACTTCTAGCTTGAGGGGCATTGGACATTAACTGTTCTACTGCCGGACTGTACTTTTCTACAGTTGCTTGTGCTTTTTTAAATAATGCTGAATTTAATTTCAAGTTAGGGGTGATTGGCATTTTAGCTGGCAATATAGCCACATCACTGTTGTTCTGCAGATTACCAATTGTCCCGTTTAAAGGTGTTACCTGGTCTGTTATTACCGCATCTGGTGGAATATATCCATGTACCACAATCCCTGAATTTTTACCATCCAAGAATTTACCTAAGTCACTGTTTGCATCTACTGTATATGTAATACCTTTAGGGTTTGCTTTGAAGGTGTATAGCCCGTTCTTTTCTACTAATGGTTTACTGAATAACAAATCACCCCAATAATAACCCTTACTTCTATCAGATTTCTCTAAGCCGGGCCATACCTGTGCAATTATCTGATGTAGGTCTGAACGATCCACACCACGTGCTTGGTCATATTGAACAAACTGTTCTGGACTGAATACTTGACGACCACTGCCATCTTTTTTATTAAACATGTGTTTGTCTAATATGCTAAACTTACCGTTGCTATTACGACCAAAAATCAATGCAGGATACCCGTCCCACTTGATTGTAACTGCCTTTGGATTATTAACAGTATCCATTGCGGCTTGTAATGCCTGTTTTGCTAACACTGTAGCTGTCTGTGGGCGAGATTCAGTTCCGCCCAAAAAAATCATATCTTCAGGATGATCTAAATGACCCTTATCTTCGTTGATAATATTAATTCTATCTACTTTATTTCTAAGTAGTGCTAGTGATTCAGATAAATTCATTGTTTACGTTTTTTTTAATGATTTAGAAAACTTTGTCTGGTCTTTACTTTTTATAGCACCTAACAATTTACGCTCTAAAATGGCGGCTTGCTCTGGACTATAATTACGATTAATCATCTCTATTAAATTAATAGCACTTGTAATAATATTATGGCCACGACTCTCAATAATGTGAGTTGTATCCCTATTATTACCAATAGCTTCTAATTCCTCTAAGAGGCTGCGAGTTTGTTTTTGCATATTAGTTTCCTAATAGTATTTATCTATTTTAAGGATTATTTCTTTAAACTATTAAGTAAACTTTTAAGCTTTGAACCTTGAACATCTACTACAACTTTCTTGTTTTCCGGCTCTAATATTTCACCAGTAGCTTGGTCTATAATAGGTTCTGTAGATTGTAATGTAGCTTGTGGTTTTAACTTATTCATAATATCAGTAGCACTGGGTTGTGGTCTATAACTATCTTCCCCATCACCACCCGAATCACTAATACGCATAGTTTCTACATTATAATCTAAATCAATCTTCTGACCAACACCTGTCGAACTACGACTTTTCATACATTGAATCTGATACTTTCCACGCTCACGCATACTGCGACTTGTAAAGATACCAAATACATTATCTGCTGTGTTAATCTTACTGATACCACCAGCAATGTGACTGTGGTCAAACTCAATCTCATCAACCGCTGTACGATTTAACTGACTTGCAGTTACCATCAATATTCCCATCTCTTTAGCTAGATTACGCAATTCTTCAGCTACATATTTGTCTTTGATGAACTGATCGTTAGGATTCACTTTAACAGATACAGGCATCACTAAATCTAAATAATCAATCATTACAAAGTCAATTCTAATCCCTGTTTGAATCTGTACTTCTTTTAAATACGCCCTGATATCATTAACATTGCTTTGTGCCGGTAATGCTTTAACACGATATTGTCCCGACTTCTTACCAACCATCTTAACTTTAAGTTCAGTAGATCCGATATCTCTACGAATATCTTTTGTACCCATGTTAGTTAACATAGCATCAGTACGCAAACTAGTTAGTTCTTCACTCAATTCTAAAGTAACATATACTCCACTCATGCCTGTTTGTAACCAATTCAATGCAATATTCATCATAACAAGTGATTTACCTGAGCCTGAACCACCTGCAAAGATATTGAGTTCACCGCGACTGAAACCACCATACAATATTCTATCAAGTTGTGACCAGCCTGTACTTACTTGTCCACCACTGTTGAAGTATTTGTTAATACGACCAGCCGGGTCAAGAAAGTAATCTGTACCCATATCTTTCTGTAGACTGATTTGTACTGCATCTTTAATCAATTTCTCTACAGGTTCAAACTCACCCTTTTCTAATAAATCGGCTGATTTAAGAATAGCTCTTTCTAATTCTTGTCGTCTAGTAAATGATTCAAATTCCTCAAAGAACCAATCATAATGTCCTTGTACTAATTCCGGAATAACATCAATGTCTATACCAGTCAATGCTTTAATCTGTGTACTGTCAGGTAATACACTATACTTAGTTGTATGTTCTTTGAACAACTCGGCAACAGGCCTTAATGATCGGTCAAAGTTTTCAGAGTTCATAATGTTCATAACTCTAGTATAAAGTTCCGCATTGGTAATCATCATTTGCAGAAACAACTTCTGCATTTCTACGGTATATTCTTTATTATTGGATTGTTTTCTCAATTTTCTTCCTCTGTATTTCTATTTTTATTTTACTCATTGTAGCATTTTGCAAGATACTTAATAGAGTTGCTAACTTACCATATCTTACTACAGCATCATTAACATCTTTAATATCTGATTCCCAATTAGGTAAACTAACACTATAGCCCAACTCTAGTGCTCTATCACATATTTTTAATCCTGTCTTATCTCTATCTGGTACAACAATGATTTGTTTATTTAATGATGCAAGCAATTGTGCTTGTTCATTGCTTATATCATCATGCATGATTGCAACACCATCAATACTTAATGCATCAAATATACCTTCTGTTAATATACATACTTGCCATTCAGGCTTTTGTATATCAATATTAAACACGTATCCAGGCTGTTGTTCATTAATGTATTTTGGTATTTTGTTGTCTAAGAATCGACTAGTGTGACCAACGATTTTATTCTTATATGTGTAGGGAATGATTATTCTATTTGCGTAACGACCTTTTGCAGTAGGTGTAATCAAGAACGGATACTCATTATAATTTATCGCCCTTGATTGTACATAATCAACATATACTTTGTGTAATGGATTGTTTCCATCAAGCATGTCACCTTCAGGCAGTTCGTGATCCTTAAACTTGATTTTTATTTTAGTTTTCTTTTGAATAACAATTTCAAGTAAATCTTTTTGTTGTAGGCTTTCTAAGCTCCATTTGCCTATTTGTGTGTCATCAATGCCGCACCAAATCAATAGTTGTTTTGTTTTATAACTTATGCTACGACCTAATACAAAGTTACATTTGTATCCACAATTGAAACAATGCATAGACCAGTTAGTTTGTCCGTCAAACTTTATACCACCACGCATTCTACGATCGGGTTTGTGCCCAAGATGACCACAACAGATAGCATTAAAGCTATGCCATCCGCTACTTGTAGTCTTTTTCTTGCCGGGAATTATGGATAAAATATCAAACATTAGTAGTAGTATAACATACTCTAACAGAGATATCAACAACTATGGTTGTTTATCTTGCTAATATGTTAGTTACAATGCCAGCATTGCTTTCAAATTGCATTCTGATATATGGATGGAATCCTTCAACCACATACCCTTTTGTATCGGTTATTTCTTCATATGTATCGGCAAAGATTGGATACCAATCCCCGTCGACAATAGTAGAACCTTCAATAGCAATGTTACCATAATAATCACTATATTCTGCTTGTAATGTTAATACGCTAGAATCATTAGTTGTAATTACGCTGGTATAGTAAATTAAGTTACTATCGCTATTTCCATTTGCATTGTTATTAGGGAACGCCTGTCCTGTAGGAATCGTTACAGGCATTGAAGGAACAAAGCTAGGAAGGATACTATTAACAATATTCAGATCACCACGAGCACCTGCATTTTGGTCTACAAATACAGGGTAATCAAATTGTCCAGATGGTATCTCTAATGAGTAATAACATTTCTGAGCATCAAAACTTTCTATATCAGCCGGACCTAACATTAATGCGGCAATACCGGTAGCAGGTAATTGCAAAGTTAATGCTTTTTGTAATAACAATACATTGCCCTGATAGTTGATAATTCTGCAGGTTATAGATTTACCTGTAATATCGACTGGTTTCTGTTGCTGATTAAGAAACTGAAACTGGATCATGTTATCTACACCCTTGTGTAGTGTTAGCGGCTTGGCATACTGAGGCATATAACTCCTTGGGGAATTTCCTGATAATAATACAACGATCTGGCGTTGTGTATAAACAAAAACTTGGGTTGAGTACACAAATGTAATCTCCTATTGTGTATTTAGTCATCCATATATATTATTTTATTAATGGTTTGGGAAGGGTGATAAATATATCCGAGACTATAATTTTAATGATACAAAACGAGTTTTTTAAACGACTAAGTGAAAATCACCCCTTCATAACCATTTGTTCCTACGCAAATCAAGATTATGTAGGAATTGTCCAAAACAGGGACGATATAGTCACCACTATATATGATTACGGTGCTATAATAGACAACGTAGTTAAAGAGAAATTCCTAGAATTAGGAGATGTTTGGTGGTGGGAATCTAATAGATTAATACCTATCAATCTATTCTTAAAAGACGAATGGAGCATTTTTAGGCCCTATATCAGAACATTCAATAACAAAAGTCTCACAATATTACACGGTCCTGTTTGTAGTATCATTGAATTAAACAAACGTAGAAGCAAACGCCGTAGTATTACACTAGTAAAACGCTTATCCTAATAAATTCATATGCACTGCAACAAGCCATGAATAACTTATGGCATGTGACTTCTTAAACGTATATCCATCAGTTCCTTTATCCCATACAGTTTTAACAACTTCTTTCCAGGGTAGCCCAATCAAATGCTTTTTACCGGGGCGAATCACAGCTAAAAACATAGCTAATCTAGGGATACTGTCTACTGGTTCTGGCATCTTTTGTAGATTGTAAAACTGATTGTTTAAGTGAATCAACTTCTCTACAAAAACAGGATCTTTAAGTTTACTCCAATCGGGTTCGTGCATTAATTCTATAAGATGTGCTTCATCACGAACCTGAGTATAAACGTGTACATTTAATAAATCTAGTTTGAAATACCCACGCTTGTCTGCAACAGTATAATCAATATTTGCTATATTGTTTACTGGATCATATGGTATATCAGTAATATACACCCCAGTAGCATGATTACGTATAGGTTTAACATTACGCATTGCCGCTCTGGTATGTGATATCAACTTTAATAGAGAATCTCTATCACCAAAGTCAATATCAATATCACTATCAATTCTCATTACTTAATCCTAATTTCTTATATGCTTTTTGCACAACAATGGCTTGTCGTTCAGCATCTTCTACTGCTTTGTGACTGGTGCTATGTCCACCATCACTTAGTTTAACACCTGCGATTTCATACAATGTTCTAGTATCTCTGATTGTATAGAAAGGCCAGGGAATAGGATTAGGTTTATCACTAACTTGTCTCCATGCATTTTCCATTACTACACAATCAAATGTTGCACCATTACTCCAAACAGCACGGCGATTCCAACAGAACTTATAAAGGGTCTCCATGCACTCTTTAAATGGCACACGTCCCCCGTCTCCCATAGCTTCTTCAAGTGCTTCAGGGCTCTGCTCACTCCACCATCGTAATGTATCCTCATTAATACTCCTATTGTAAATCTCTGTTTGATCCTCAACAGTTGGACGCAATTCTAATCGTTCAACTACTCCACTACCTTTAGGGTCAAATCGTACTGCACCAATAGTTAAGATAACACAATCAGGTGTTGTATCTAAACTCTCAATATCAATCATAATGTCATTTGCCATATTATGCCTGTAATGTTTTCCAAATATATTTCTTTTCTAAGTAATCTTGAAGCTTCAAGGCTTCATCTTCATTATTAAATGCTACACCTTTAATCTCGTACATATCTTCTAGGTATCTAGCGTAATCACCATTAATATCTTGTGCCCAAGTACTCAATGTTATCCACATAATATCCATTTCACTAATATGTCCGGGAGTTATTCCAATACCAACTTCATCACTACCGATATCTTCAAATAGTACATCTAACAGTTTTTTCTTAATATCAAACGACTGAATATTACCCCATTTAGGCCATGATACTAGAAATTTACCTTTTTGTAAAGATGTTATGGGAAAGGGTGTTTTGTTCATTGGAATTTTAATAAAAATAGTAGGTACTTCTTTTCGTCAACAATCTCATAACCATCTGTTATGTTACCATTAACTATGTTCATCTTTAGTCCATATTGTCCAGTAAGATAATCTTCAAAATCATATGCGTCAAACTCTTTATTTTGTGCCATATATTCTTTACGAACTTTCTTCAATGCTTCCCAATAGTTCCATCGATTTCTACGTTGTTCTATGTTTGGATCATTGTCATCATAATCTTGTATTTGAGGTATTGTTGCCATCAACTCCACCTCAAAGTAAACAAAATGTAATCTTTCTCATATCTAAACTTAAAGCTGATTAGGTCATCATCAGTTATGCCCCATCTACAATGTCTTTCGTGTTTACCAATATTAGTTTCTAACCATTTAACTATTTCGTTATATCTGTCAAGATGTTTGGCACGTACCGTACATTCATGCCAACCAGGTTTAGTGTTTTCCCATCCGGCATCATAATCATAATGTTCATATATCATTGCCATTTCAATGCAAAATAACTAGCATTGCTATCATTGTAAAAAGTAAACTTCGCATGGCGTTCTACAATAGGATCATGGCTGAAGTTATCATATACAGCTTTGTAGAAAGCATAGTCAAAATCAACACCTTGTGTCCAACCCATTGACCGTAATTCATGTCCTATTTCCATAGTTCTTTTAGCAGTAATATATAGGATAACATCAGCCACATTATCCCCGGGCTAATTGAAATATGATAGCATCACGCTCATCTACAAAATAGAAATCCATGTAATCTTCGGTTACATGTGTCTCGTACTTGTCGCCGGGTAAACCAAACTTCTCTACTGTCCATGCACAAGTTTCATTCCAGTCAGAAATTTTATGACCTTTTCTCCAAGGTATACGAACTTTAGTACCCGCCCACATTTAATAATTCCTTAACTTGTTTAACATTTGCTGGATCACGTTTAAACTTAATAGCCCATTGCTCTGGATTGATATAATCAATAATCATCTTCTGCTGGTCATCACGTAATGTATCTAAGAACTTCACCCCGCTCTCGCTCTGATACAGCATCCAGGGACTAATTTTACCTCTAGCAATCTCATAACATATATTGTTTGGATTACCGTAACGTAAATAATCTCTGCTTTGGATCTTCTCCACTTCGGCTTTATCTATTGTAGTTTCAATACTACGATGTATCGCATCCAACGGATCTTCTATTCTCAAATATTCACATAAGAACTTTGTATAGTTGGTATCTTGGCGCCAGTTATCAATACGAATAGAATTCTTTAGTAACCAATCACTAAATCTACTAACATTGATACATTTGATATCTACACAATAACTACCAAACTTAACAAAGGCAATGTAATAAGGATTCTTAATGAATTCTTCATATGTACGATTCTTTGTGCCAGCTGTATTCTTTTTATAAAACTGTAACCAAGCTTGGAAACCTACACGATTACCTTGACGGTCACGCTCTAGCCATCTACGTTTAGGTTCACATATGTGTTTAAGTATAGTACTTTCACGTTGGAACGTAGCTTTACAAAACTCACATCCAAATGTGGATTTATCAATTGCCTCGTTCTTTTTCATATTGCTTAATATCTTCTTCAGTCACCATTTGACTAAGAATCTCAATGTCTGATTGTTTTAAATTGGGGAAGGTGTCCGCAAGATAACATTTACGTTTGTGTTCTAAAACAAAAGCTTTTGCTATCTCATCAATATCACTACTATCTACTTTAGGATAAATCTTAGTGTAATAGTCTTTAATATCTTTAACTTTAGCAGTTTCTTTCAATGAAGTTACTTTACTACCTAAATGGGGAATCCACTGATGGAACTGTTTGCCTAATCCAGGACTACTTGCACATAACATATACCATTGCAATTTAGGATGCTTCTGTACATATTCATTAAACAAGTATTTGTTTGCGTGATAATCTACACTACGCAAGTAATAACCTTGAACATTCCCTGAACCTTTAATAGCACTCATCCAATGAGTCATCATATAGGGTACAAACTTTCGCTGTTGTTCTTCGGTTAATCTATCATAGTAACCATAGTCTTTTTTATCCATAGCTGTAAGCGCATCAAACAAGTCAAAGTCTTGTGCTACAAATTTCTCATCAACCGGAGTACTCTTTTTAGTTGCCATTAGAATGCCTGACTATAATCTACAATCTCGCAGTTACGACTAATTTCTTTTACAAAATATACACATCTTGGCTTAGGGCCATCATCTAGTGGGACACATAAGAATTGACCATTCTTTAATCGAGGTGCATACCAAGTTACATCATGGTAAATGTCTACAATCTCAATAGGTACAAAACTCGGACTAAAACTAGTTAAAGGATTAAACTCAAACGCATTAAATCCTCTATCATTGATACTTGTTAAAGGCAATGTTTCCAGATCTCCGTGTTCTTGTTCACCGATTAGTATTTGCCAATCTACGGGCATTTTAACAGTACTGTTACCGATCTTTAATACAAGTGCAGGACTGTTAAATGATTCTAAAAAGATTAATGGGATGTAATGATAATCTACATTTTGTGGATTACTGTTATCTAGTATAGCAAAGCGAAGGTCGTCAATTTCCTCCGGCAGTGTCTCTAAATTATAAAATTCGTTTTCAAGTGTTAATATACGCATGTTGTTATTCTATCACATTCTTATCTGTAAGTCAACTTTTCTACATCAAAAGGGTAATTAGCCTCTTTGTAAAAAGTTTTGCGTTGGGTCAAGTGTCGTTTGGCAAACTTACAGCTACTTGTTATGTCGTATATTTGGACATGATCTTTATCCTCAGCTTTTCGGATGCCCCTACCAATAGACTGGATAACTCGCACAAACGATTTACCAGGCTCAATGAGCACCAAATTAAAAATTCTAGGGATATTAATGCCAACTGCAGCCACACCATATGTAGCCACGATAATCTTGTTAGTGCTTGTAGCAACTTCATCATATTCTTCTTTCCTTTCATTCATATTAGTAGCACCGCTAACAAACACACTACCGGGTAATCTGTTAACAATCTCTTTTCCTGCATTAACTCTATCAACTAAAATCAATGTATTACCTGTATCATTAATACCACTGATTAAACTAGCTATCTTATCTAATCTTTCACTATCTTCTAGTAAATGTTTCAATTCACTTTGGTAGTTGGTAAACTCTTTACCGTCTTGTAATTGCATAATGTTAACATAACATCTGGCTAATACACCTTGATCCTGCAATTCACTTGCGGATAGTTTACCAATCACATTGCCCAAACTAACATAGATGCTTTGTGCTTCAAACTTAGCTTTAGGAATAGTTCCTGTTAATCCCCAACGAATAGGTACTTTGCTGAATACCCCAGTAAGCAATGTTTTTAATGCATCAGCCTTTGCCATGTGTACTTCATCAACCATTACACACACAACACCTTCAATGAAGTCCATAATATCTGCTTCACCGGCTTTTGTTTTCTTAAGCATATTGTTAAGACTTTGCCAAGTACATATGGTATGTGTCTTGTTGTATTCTTTACGATCACCAAAGTATACACCAACATCCAAACCAAGATTAATATAATCTGCTTCTGTTTGTGTTACTAAACTTTTGTTTGGGACAATAACAATACTGCGACCATACTTCTCAACGCTATTAGATAGTGCGGCTGTCATTAATGTTTTACCTGCACCTGTAGCAATCTCTTGTAATGATTGCGGGTTCTCTAAAAAGTTGTTTACAATTTCAATTTGATAATCACGTAATTCTACCGGAGTACCTTCTTTGGGATGACCTTTAGGCCAATTCTTATGTTTGAACGTATCCTCGGACACTTTGTCAAAAGTAAAGGTTGTTGAATAATCACGTAAATCATCTAGCTCAATATCATATCCCGCTTGATCCAAAACAGGAAGTATTTCGGGCAATAAGTTAATGTATGTACTACCCGCTAAACTGAAATAGCTTACCTTACCATTCCATCTACCTAATCTGACAGCAGGAAGATAACGTGCTCCGGGTATTTCATACTCAAACATTTTCATCAGTGCTTTGCGCTCTGATAGTTCAAGTCCTTCTATCTTTACATTCACTTCGTCTTTGACGATTATTTTACATTGTTTCATTCTTTTCCAAATTAATCGGTTGACTATTTACCACGTTGATTACTTTTGCCGTGTTACCATGATCCGTATCAGATATCAATTTGAATTTGATTACGACCGGAAACTTATACTTACTCATATTATCGTGTAGCATAAACCCTGAAGTATCACTATAACGTATTCCTGAAATTTCTAATGCTTGCTTTAATTCATTTTTAAACTTTACGTTAGTTGACAATCCTACACCTGATACTGAAACATAATCACATTTGATGTTTTTTAACCAAGGCACGATGTCACATATGTTTGTTAATTCTATTTTAGGATTATATGAACCGGCAAATCGTTCTTCATCGGTTAATAAGATATTGTTATCAATATCTATACCATATCGTACCAATTCAGCTAATGTTGTTAGTTCTGTATTTAATACAATATGTTGTATAGCGTTATCTAATGCACTATTAGTAGACGCAATCATATAATTGCCGTTAACACAAACTAATGTGGGTGTCCAGTATTTTACATCTTTATAATAAGATAATTGTGCTAACAGTTCTTTAACCTTCTCACTATATCTAATATCATTAAAAAACTTTGAAGTCATATTAATTGCTAATTTTAATGAGTGGGTACTTAAGTCAGCAATATAATATTTATTCACATTATCCCATACATAGCCTGATTGACTAAGTGACCTGAATGCTGTAATAAATGCTTTGTTATAGGGAGTTTTTAATATTAAGTTGTCATCTAGCATTCCGATATGAGCGGAAGTATACTCATCTGTTGTTGCTATTACCGATGTAGTCCATGGCAGTTTCAACAAATCAGTAATAAACATTTCATGTTTTACCAATTGTCGTTCATATTTTTCAATAAGTTTTTCAACTAAACTTACCTGATTACTAGTAACAACTTTTTTAACCAAGATAATTTTTTCAAGGTTTTGAAGGAACCTAATATCATACCTACTTAATCTTAAGTTGGTAACCATAAAATATATCAACTGTTCTTTGTTATTCAAATCAACCATTCAATAATTATACAATAAACAAAACAAAAAATCAATAAAAAAGGGGGAGACCGAAGTCTCCCGAAAGTACTTAAAGAAAGGAAATGAAAAACTTATCGAAACGGACTTATTGACATTGCCGTTACGCACACTGCAGGGTTATACTGATTTCATGCAAGTTGTCTTAGCAAGATTCTGCCAGTTGCCGGGACTGATCTTAACTAAGTCTGCAATCTTTAGACACATACGCAAGGACACTTCACGCAATTTAGTATGATTGTCCCACATAAAGTTAATCACTGTTTGTGATTGTTCTTCATTAAAATCATAATCTTTAAACAAGCCACCATCAGCATCACGATGTACTTGCTTGATACGCAACATTTTGTCACGATCACCATCAATAGTCAAGTCAAGAAAGTGACAACGTGACTGCAATGCTTCTAAGTGGTCCTGCAATTTCTTAGACTTCAAGTTGCCAAATTTCAAGTTAGTGATAAAGATAGCACTACCATTGAAGTTGAAAGTGTTTGGGATACCTTCTTCACGCAACAAACGACTATCACTATTCCAGCAAATTCTACGTGTCTTGCCTGAATCTAGTGCGGCCTTGAGAATGTTCAAACTCAAGTCATCAGTAAAAACTGAATCACAATCATCAAAAATTAATACGTTCTTTGTGTCAGAATATTTGTACAGTTGAGTATACAAACCCAATGCTGTCATAGCACCTTTAACAATTTGAAAGCGAACTTTCTTACCAGCAAGCTTGTCAAACATGCTTGCTTTTTCCATTTGTGTTTCTACACCATATGATTTACCTACACCGGGCGGGCCTGAAACAATCATAGCACGAATGTCACCATTGATACAAGCACGTGACATTTCATCAAGGACCTCAAAACGAGTAGCAATGCGGTCCATTGCTTCCTGTTCTGTCTCTTTAACTGTTTCTTTCTTAAATTCTACTACAGCATTAGCCATAACTTTTTCTCCATTTAAAAATTCAATATTATCAATCGTATCTACTAAAACTTTAATTTCAGCACTACGACCCGGGAATTGACCATCATTCTTAACAGTCACATAACTACCTTTTTTACCTGTCTGAAACCCCTTGACAAGTGTAAATACTTCACCAGCAACTGTTGCATTGCGATAAGAACCTGACAAAATACGAATAGTAGACATAATTTCTCCTGTGTGTTAATCAATACAAGTATTATAGCATGAATGCCATTTATTGTCAAATTACGCTACCTTGCGAAAATACATATAGGGCAAGCCCAAAGTATAGCACAAGTACTCATCATCACCCATAGTGCCTTCAGCTTCGTGGATCCAGCGCATTGCTGTTGCACGGTCCTTGGCACCTGAGTAGATCAGGTCATCAACCCTTTTCTCAAAAGAAAACATTGCGTTTTCTTGTGCCGCAACACGGATCTTTTCTTCACGGTCAATAATCTCACCCAACTCTTTAAACTCGGCCTGAAAGTCTGCTTCAGTCCATGCAGAAGTGTCAATGCCACGAGGACGAATGCCAAACGCATCTTTATACATATCCCAGTAAATGCTAGAATACTGCTCTAAAGTTGTCAACTCTTCCCAAGATTTGAATTCTGTAGTCATTTCGTAGTCCTTTTCTTTACTGTCTAAGATTCTATTATAGCGCCAAATCCATTTATTGTCAAATTTTGGCTATCAAATTAGCATGGATTTCGTTCATTTCCGATTGTTCCACGTAAAAATCACTCCTAGGATCGTAATATTGACCCATTTTGTTGTCATAATACAACACTCTTCCGGAGAAATTGAACGGGCCTTCTAAGCCGTTACGTGGACCATACTTGGTACGCATGTCGTCCATCTGATATTTGTCTGCAACAACTTTGTAACCCATGAACAACTCCTTTTGACTGAATAAGACTCTATTATAGACCCAAATTGATTTATTGTCAAATTTGGGTCTGTTGTTTTTATACAACTTCAGTTACAGTATAGTTATAGCGCACATAACTTACATCACGTGAACCACCATACCCACAAAATACACGGTTGTTTTCTACCAAAGTAGCACGACCGGCACGAGACATATCACGGGCTAATATGTACCAGTTAGAGCCTTCTACTCGGCGAGAATAACCATTGGCATTCATCATTTCTAGTACGTCAAAAGTAAAACTACGCATTTTTTTCTCCTGTTATTTAATGTACACATAGTATAACAGGATGCCCATTTAATGTCAAATTTAGGCTACGGTCCAATTCAACAAGCGATAGTACTGCAAATCATCATATTGTTTTGGACAGTATGATCCTTCAATTCGTATTTGCTGGTTAGTAAACAATTTATCCCAAATATGTTTAAGTGGGTTTCTTGGTTCAATAGCAATCATATGTGCATTGCCTTTATCGTCTTTTAACCAATACTCAAATTGTTTAACACGTTTATTGTTTTTGTAAAAACTTTTAACTGGACGTAACGTAGTAACTTTTTGATGAGTACCGGTATTAAATTGTGTGATTTCTAAAGTCACATCACGTTTGAAATCATCAAATTCAACATCATATTCATAGAATTCCGGTAATCTAAAAACGATTGGTAACATCTTTTCAACAAACTTCTTACCATCACCGTGAATAAATTCACTTAGGTCTTTACGATATGCCGATAGACTAACTTCTCTCAATGTCCATAACATAATCTTTTTACTAAAGTAATCTCTAATAACAGTAGCACGTTCTCTATCTTCACTTATTACCTTTTCAAATAAACTAGTACTAAGTAAACTATTAATGTATACTGGATTTTTTTCACGGTTATCACGTAAACGTTTCCAAGCAACACTAAGTGCTAATATATCTTCAGTGGTTTCAATTACTTCATAACGTTTAACATAGTCATTACTATTTTTAAACATATTATTTAAATAACTATCGTCCAATTGAATAGATTGTAACGATTGTGCGGTGATACCGGTGAGTGACGATATCCCGTTACCACCATTAATAGTGATAGTGTTTGTATTAAAAGGATTAGTGTTATATAGATTATTAGCCAATTGTAATATCTTCCATTCCAGCTGTACGTAAACGCACGATATGTCCCATCTGCCATTGTTTAGCTTCAAGGCCCTTCATTATACCTAACCAACGATTTCGTAGTAATGCTACTTCATTGATAAGTGTTTCAAAATCTACTACTTCATCTTCACCGTCAACATACTTTTCAGCATCACGGCTTGTCAATGCTCTATTATATGCCTCTAAGTATTTTTGAAAATGTTTTCGGCGAATTTGCCGTAATTTAATATTGAGATAGTTTAATACTGCCTCTATCTCTTGTAGTTGATTAAATCTATGTTCTGTGATTCCGGGTAATGCGGCAATGTTCTTTTCAACATTACCGTATACCTTTACATCACTTTTTGCAGAAATTATTTCAATATCATAGTGTGAAATAAAATCGGGTATCACAGCTAGATTAGTTGTGATTCTTGTATACCAATTTGACATTTAGTTCCAATCGTCTTGGTCTTCGTCTTCATCGTATTCTTCGTAATCATCTTCCGTATCATGTTGTTCAGCGTAACCTTTCAATGCTTTAATCACTTCTTTGTCACTTTTAAACGCATCTTTGATATCGTCAGCTTCGTAGTTATTATCAATCAATAAATTAATCAATGTATCTGCGGCATCACTACGGTCATTGAAATCAATATGTGTACGTAGTGCGTCCCAAACTTCAGCAACAAAATCTAAACTCATTCTGTACCCTCCTCCTCAGGTGTTACAGTACTTATCTTTGTTGTTGATTTTTGGCTATACTCAGTCATAACTTTGTCTAAGCATCCATCACTATTTGCTTCCCATGCTTTACGAAACTTCTTAATGATTTCACCATCAAGTGTTGTATAGACTAGTGAGTTACCTTCTTTCTTAACAAGTTCAGCCTTCTCAATCATATCTAATAATCCTGAGTAAGGGCTCATACCTGTTTCATAAGGAATCTTAACTTGTACAGATTCAAATGGTTTTGCATAACGAGTTTTCATAATCTTACATGCGGCACGAATACCTCGCACATCACTAATCTTATTACCATCTTCATCTTCTTTAAGTTTCAGTTTCTTCATAGCAACAACAATACTTGATGCGTAAACGAAACCTTGACCACCACTGATTTTATCATCTGGATCAAACATATCCTGTGAAGCATATGTGTGATTAGTAGCAACTAAGCCAATACCTAATGAACCGAACATATTAACACAGTTACGAACAAGTGCTGTTAGTGCTTTAGGCTTACGACCCATGTCGCCTTTCATATCACCGGCTTCAAACTGATTAACATCTGTTGGTGTTAACAACATACCCAGACTGTCAACTACAAACAATACCTTAGGGCGATCTGTTTCCGGTAGTGCTTTGTAGTCTTTAACGAACATAGAAATAGTTTTTCCTACTTCGTCAATCATTGCCATGTTAAGTTTTAACAGTTTATTGTCGTCTGTAGATACACCTAGCGCATGTAGCCACGCTTCATCCAGTGCGTTTTCTGAATCTACTAATACTACAAAGATTCCTTGTTGTTGTGCGTGTCTAACGAGGTTACCTGAGCAGATGAATGATTTTCCTGCTCCTGACTCTCCGGCAAAGACAGTAACTTTGCCAAGAGGAACACCTTTATTAAAGTCGCCGCTAATGAGATAATTGAGAGCATAGTTACCAGTTGAGATCCAATCAGTAGGATCGTTAAATCCTATTGATAGACCTTCAATACTTTTTGTAATGTCCTTACGGAACTTACTGATATCAAATGGTTTTGCCATATTAATTATCCACTTCCATTGCTAATGCTTCTTTGATGACAGTAAAGAGTTCTTCATCAGTAGTACAAAGAATTTTAGAAGTTTTCCACTCATCATCATTAGTTCTTCCATTAACTTCAATCATATATCCGTTATCATAACGGTAAACAGTAAATGAATCACTTATTCTGTTTAATTTTTCTAGGTATTTCATATTATTTCCTTTATTTTCCGTGTACATGTGTACTATACATGTTAAGAGTTTGTTTGTCTAGTATATCTGGACATTTTTCTGCGATAGATTCCAATTCCCAATCATTTGGGAAATGTCGTAATGCACCTCTAGCTCTGTCTCTAATGATACTAGGAACACGAGGTGTTTTACCAGGATCGCATAATTCTTCCAATAGTTTTTTACCTTGCTTAATGGCGCGGTATCTTTCGTCTGGTAGTGTCATGGAGTTCTCCTTAGGTAGGGAGCAAATGCTCCCTATTACCTTTTAAGACTTGTTTTGTCTAGCACGAATCATTGCTAGAATGTCTTGTGCTTTGTCACTTGAAGGTTGTGCTGTTGGAATCTTAATAGATTCTGCGGCTGCTACAGCGTCATCTTCCCATGGTGCTGAAGTCTCTGCTACGGGGGCGGTTGCGGGTGCTCTAGTTTCAGTAGTAGCTGTTTGTTTTTCCGCGGTTGCTCCTGCAGGTGCTTCTAGTCCCCAAGGACGATAGTAACTACCCCAACGCTCTAAGTCATATGGTTGACCGTCTACACTTGCGTCAAACATTTCTTTGATTACACGTAACTCTGCTTCGTTAGGACGCTTTGGCAAGAACTCTGACAAATTGTACAAACCATGTGCTTCAATAGCGGCTTGCTCTGCTTCGGTCAATGCTGACTCTTTACGAGCCCAATTACTTGTTGAGTAATCGGCATAGCCACCTTTACTTGTTTTCTTAATATTCAAATCAAGCCCACGCATAAAGTCTGTTGGTAATTCTTCCATCTCAGGATCCATCAAACTTGCTTTAATAATTGTAAAGATTTGTGGACTAATAATAAATCTACGAATTGGATTAGCTGGTGTTTTGTCATCACCCATTGGGTTTTGACGAACGAACCCTTGAAACAAATAACTACGTTTCTTCCAGTATTTGTTTGCTAACTCTTTTAATGTTTCATCTTTATACCAAGGACGAACCTCAGTTAAGATTGGACATTGTGCTTTTGGGTCATACATCTCAACGCAAGGTACTTGAACTTCAATACGCTTAACATTAGGATCACCCTTAACTCCATTGAATGGAAGTTTAATAATTTGTCGCTCTACCCAGAAGTATGGGTTGTTACTATCCGCATCAGGCAATAGACGCAATGCGGCAGTTGTGCCTTCATCCATATTCCAGTGGGGGTAGATAGAGTTGTCTGATTGTTTCTGTGTTGAACCAGAGTTTGATTTGTTTTCTTGTGCCGCGATACGAGCACGAATTTCTGCTAATGATGCCATGATTTTATTTCCTTATAAATTGAGATGGTCTCTTTTTTAATATTCGCCACTACCTATTAGTGACTAACATAAGAGTTAGTATAGCAGTACTAACTCTCAATGTCAATAGTATTTATCCCTTTTGTGGGTAAACACATTTTTTTGTGCAGGTTTTTAACCCTTTTTCATGTAATCTAAACCAATGATATCATCTAACATACGGGCATATGTTTCGTGTAAACCTTGTCTCAATACATCATATTGTGCCACTTCTTTTTGTAAGGCAGGTAGAACATACTCCTCCATCCACGTAGCGACCTCTTTAGGTGATAATGGAGTAGAGGGATCACCCAAATTATATAAATAAGGTAAATATTTTATTAACATATCCTGAATCTGTTTATCTGAATGTCCATATGTGTTAATGAATTCATTATATTTTAGCTTAAATAATCTAAATATGCCAAATATATGTTTGTCCTTCCAATCAATGTAGTTTCTAGTTGTTACGAGTTTCATAACACCTTGGTCATTACGTATTTGTTGGGCTGGATTTTCTTCTGCTAATTTCAATTGTTGCTGTTGGTTGGCTGCATCACCTTTAGGTAACCAATCAATATCAGGTTTGCTTGTAGTGCCGGCTACTAAAGCATTTACATTAAGTGCTTGTTTTTCAACACGTTGTTTCATGGCTTCAATTTCATTCCTGTCTGCTTGTATTTGTTTTTTAGCCTGTTCCATTTCTTTACCAAAATTTTCAATTTGTCCTTGATAACCTTTAACTATATTAGCATATTGTTGAATTTCACCGGCGTGTGTTTTTTGTATGGTTCCAACTTCGCCTTTTTTCTTATCAATATAGTTTGCGAATCTATTTTCTTTTTTATCTAATTCTTCTTGTGTTTTGGCTAATTGGTTCTCAACTTTTTTATACAAATCATCACCAACTTCTTTTTGTTTATTAAGTGTATCTAATAAAGAATTTATTTTTGCTATATCTGCATTACCGGTGGATGGATTAGAAGCCATACTTTTAATTTGTTGTTCTAATTGTTTAAACTTTTCTGGATCCATACCAGGTTTATTTTTTAACATTGCCAAATCTTTATTAAGTTTTTCCAAATCATCAGCACTTACTTGTGCTTTACGGGTTGTTTCTTTACTTCCGGTAGATAGTGTACCACTAAGTTGTTTTATCTTTTCAATTTCACGGTCATTTATTTCTGCCTGTTGTGCTACCTGTTGTATTTCTTGCTCTACAGTTTGACCCAAATCATTTACTACACTTCTTAGACGGTCGTTTTCACGTTTTTGTGTATCAATTAATTTATTTTGATTTGAATCAGTATTTTCCTGATTCTTCATTTCATCTGCAATTAATAATATCATTGCCTGTTCTGGAGAATAGCCAGGATATTTATTTCTAGCTCTATATATTAAATCTCTATCAACCGGTAACCCTTTAACAGTACCCTGATTAGGTTTATCAGCTTCATTTAATAATGTTGAAATCTTCATGTATTATTCCAAATCTTATTTCTTAATTCCAGCAATATGTAGGATTCTTGCCAAGTCCTCTGAACCTTCAGCTACTGTTTCATTAGTTAACGGTGTGTCTAATTTCTTAACAGGGGGTTTAGGAGTAGGATAATATCCAGTCTTAGCTTTATTTTTTGTTCCTAAAATTTGAGGATTATCTACTCTTTTCTTAGTAGTATCTTTCTCTTCGCCTTCACCGACTAGATCACCAATCGTTGCTGGCTTGTTAGCTTTAGGACCTTTATTACGCCATTGACCTGCTACACCAGTAGCATAGTGTCCTGCAAATTCACCTTCTGCTACTTTTTTAGTTCTAGTTCTAGTTGTTTTCTTAGGCATTGGTATAGTATTATCAGCAGCCGGTGGAGTAGGCTGCGGTGATACTTCTTGTGCTAATTGGTCAAACTTTTCTTTGCCATACATAGCTAGTTTAGGTCTACGATCCTGTCTTACTGTTTTAATTTTATCTACTACTTGGTCTATCTCTTTTGTAACTTCTCCACCTAATGGATTAGCACCTTTATTAGCTTGAGCAATAGATGCCGATGATTGTCTTCCGGTTCTCATTGGTGCAGTAGCATTACTTGTAAAATCAGAATCTTTATATTGTTTTGGACTAGAAAGGTCTTTAGTTTGTTGAGCATTTGATTGATCCCATTGTCCAGTCATCGGGGCATCTTTCCATGATCCTTGATATTGATTAGTTTCTTCCCAACCACCATTTGCTGTTTTTTGGTATACCGGAGGTAGACCTTTTGCTTGTTGTGCCGCATTTACCTTTTCTGGATTTACTCCAGGAGGTAGACCTGTACTTGGTTGTGTTTGTCCTGATAGTGCTGTATTATCAGAAGTTGGTGCATTTCCTATCTCTGCATATTTTGCGAGATATTTCTGATTTGAACCATTGGGTGATGTATTACTAGAAGTTGTTGCTTTTACTTGTTTCGGTTCTTGAGCATTACCTGGTTGAGCAGCAAATGATTGTCCTTGTTGTTTTCGTTGATAAGCAGGTACGCTTCTATCTGCACCTTGCCAAACATTTGTATTTGTTCCGGATGAAGGGCCTTGTATAAAGTTCTTCATTAGATTATCAACCGTCTCTTGTGGTACACCAGCACCAATCATAACTTTAGCAACAGCATCACTATCTGTAGGACTATCAGCTTTCTTCCATGCTTGTAACAACTTGTCAGCAGTTATTTTAGTTGTTAGATTTTGACCTTTTGTTTTAGCCCAATCTGTTGCCTTGCCTGCCGCACCCCTGAGTGTATCCATGATACCTTCATCAATACGTCTTTGTCTTTCAACAATGTTACCTATCAATAAAAAGATTTGTGATTCAGTTAAGTTTACAGATTCTTTCATCACACCAAATTTTCTTGCTTGATTAGCTGATATCTGGTCATAAGGATATTTACCTGCACCAATTTTGTTCCATGTATCACCTGCAGTTCCTACACCACCTTGATATGGACTTGAACCAGTTGCACCGGGTATATTTAATTTTTGTCCAACCGCTAATCTATCTGGATTAGCAACTTTAGGTGCTGTCCTTACATCATAATCTTGTTGTACACCAGTACCTGATGGTACTGCATCACCCATTGGATTAACATCGGATAATGCATTAGGATTATTCCATGTCATAGATTGACCATTAGGAGTAACAGTTGTTGCCCCATTATTGGCTTTCATTAATTCTTCAACACTAACCCCATACTTTTCAGCAATTTGACTTAATGTATCACCTTGTTTAACTACATAGTCAGTACCATTGGGTAATTTAACACTATCAATATTATCTGGCAAGGGGACATTGGGTTTTTGAAAATATTGAGCAAGTTGACTTGCACCATATGCCAATGCACCAGTCTTAGCACCACTCCAGGCTGCGCTAGTGAATTTATCACCTTGCAATAACTTATCTGTCATTTTGAATAAGCCTAATGCTGCCGCACCACCTGCGCCTGCACCACTTAAACCAATTGCGGCAATAAGTGCGGCATATATTACACCCTGAGCTACTGGATGTTTTTTAGCAAAGTCACGATAGTATTGAACATACTTCATTGCACCTTGATCACCGCCGGTTGCTTGTTTCAATCGGTCTGCTATCGCATCATATTTTTTCTCAAACCCATCAATAGGTTTTGAATTTTGTGCTTTAGTTTTTAAGTTTTCCCAAGCTTGACCTACTGCAGATGCGGCATCTTTGCCTTTACCGATCAATGTACGATTATTGCCGCCGCCAGTTTCAATGTCTTGTGCACCTTGAAATATTTGTTGAATTTGATCTGGAGTTAATTGTGCTTCCACTAATTTACGACCAGCACTTTCCCACAACTTATAGGTGCGGGTTTCAGTAATCATTACTTTGGGTTTTGAATAATTTTCTTTAATCATGGTGCTACTTCTTTCAATACTTTTCTATATTAAATAATTTTTTCTGTAATGCAGCCATGCCAGCTGAACTAGTCATATTCTTCTCATCAGCTTTAGCTAAATCTTGTGTAGTAACTTTCCAGTCACCGCCCATTCCTTTACGTTGTGCGGCAGGTGTGTTGATTTTCTGATCGGCTTGTTGTGCTGGATCTAATCCTTCTTCTTTAAAGATACCCAAATCTTTTCCACCCTTCATAAAGTTACCAGCTGGATCACTCGGGTTACTTCTTGCTAATTCTTTTGCTTTAACATCAAACTCAGGCTTTTTACCAGTAACTTTTACACCAGCTGATTTTTGCAAATCCCTAATTAGGTCTTCTTCACTACCGCCGCCTAATTTGTCAAATACTTTACTACCAACTTTCTTAACAGTATCCATGATACCTTCATCTACTGTTTCATCTTCAGGAAGTACACCTTTAGGACCGTGTTTGCCTTTACTCCATTGAATATTTTGCTTTAGTGAATTGGTAGGACCCCCGGCTAATGTGCCTTTACGACCTGTTCTATCTGTCTTACGCAAATCATCTGGACCATGTTGTTTACGTTGACCTAGTCTATCAAAGTTAGGTTTTTTACCACCCCAACTAGGGTAACTATTGCCGCCCCTTAATGCTTTCATAGCATCGCCAATAGAGTTAAAAGTGCCATCAACATCTATGTCATCTTCACTATCTTGGTAATGAACTTCAATTTCACCAGTCTTCAAGTTATGTTCAATACTACCACTAGCATAATAACCACCTTCACCGTCATCATACTCATACACTTCTATATCAGGATCATGCGAATTTTCTTCGTGCCAACTAGACCAACTGCCACCCAATGATTTAAGTGCAAGTCCCAAGTCACCTTGACCTAATGGCCCTTTACCTTCAGGAACACCCATAGGGTTAATAGCTTGTTGACCGCCGTCACCCTCTTCTAAATCAGATTCAATTAAACTATCAGCCCATTCGCTTAATTCGTTAACTTCTTTCATCTCAGCTACTTTTTTATGTAACTTATTTAATATTGGCATTACACTCTCAATGCGTGGGTCTAATGTTTCTTGTACAAACAACTCATTCAAATTGTTTTCTTCTGTCTCATCTTCCATTAATGGAGGAGTATATGATTCAAAGTACGCATTGTAACCACGTGAACCACGCATCTTGCTTAATGATTCTCTTAAACTTTGATAGTGGTTAATACCCTCATTAACTAATTGTTGTGCAGATTCATTGAATTGATTGTTACGTGTGGCACGAACAAATGCACCCATCTTGTTATATTCTTCACATAGACCTACAATATGATTCCAACGGTCATCATGTGGTAAACCACCTTCAGCTAAATGACGGGCATATATCTGAGCAACACCTGGCTTAGTTGTAGGGGCAAGAATTCTTTCGCCTTGTGTATTCTCTAAAAAGATACGGTTTACATTACGATAACGTTGTTCACCTTCTTCAATTTGACGAGTATGTTCAATAACAATTTTAACTGTTGGAATATTGTCGTTATAACTGGCTTTCTTACCCATTGGGTGGTAGCCTTCTGATATTCTTTCTTGCTTTTTCATATGTTCCCTTTTTGCCATATCATATTTTAAATGGTCTCTATTTTTAACTTCAAAACTCAACTGATGTTGTTGTGAAAAACGCTTTAAATGATTCAATAGTTTATACCATGAATCATCACTGGTTGCAGAAGCTTCTTTTTCACTATTAGCAACATCATCACCAAAGTAAATTATTAACTTATGTAATCCATCAATAGATGCTGTTACGGTACCGTATTCTTTTCCGTCTTTGGTAAATTTAAACTGAAAGACTTCTGCTTCTTCTGGAACTGGAATTTCCTTACCAGAAGTATCTAATAGTGTAGGGGCATAACCTCTGCTACGTAATAGCTCAAATAATGAGCGGTTGATTGATTCTTGATTTTTAGCCATATTGTATTTATCTTTTATGTCTTAGCTTATGACCGCAAAGAAGGGCAACGGAGCTATATACTCATCGTGGTCACGTATCTGTGTCTCTAAGTTAACATGATAATCACTTAAATGCTGTAACATGCGGGTTACTAATAAGCTAGCCATAATCAAATCGTCCGTATCCCCAATTTTGGCGGCATAACTACCACCATGGGCTACAAATGCTTTCATTTCGCTAATAAGACTACGACTATTTACAGTCATTTTTTTACTTTCAACCAATGTTTTAAACTTAGCACAACTTGCTAGTTTGCTTTTATTAGTAGTATTGAATCCTCTACGTCCTTTACCTGCTTCACTGATAAAGATACCCGGGATATTGCTTTCCCCGTATTCATTTAATGATATAATAGCGGCTTCTCCTATTCCATTACATTCAATACTGTAATAGATATTGTTAGGTTCATTAGTACATTCTGCTATATATTTGTTAATTTGTGCTAGTAGTTTGATTTGACTAGGGATATCAGTTTTGTTATGTTTCCATTCACCAACTTGCGTAGTAGTATTTGCTTCAAAAATTTGAATAGCAGAAGGGTCACCACCTGTACCAAGACTTGGATCTAATCCTACACAATAGATATTACCCTTCTTTGGTTTATCATACCAACGAACTTGACCTATACGACTTACGGGTTCTATACCTTCCATGGCTATCAATGTGTTTGGATTAATCAATGTTTCGTCAGCAATAATGAACTCACAACCAATCTCTCGGTTAAAGCGATCATCCCCGAGCTGTGCTTTTATTTCATCAGCCCATTTTTGGTCTCGTCCGGGTTGCTCACTCCAATGCGCTCTATATGCTCTGAATCCGTTTACACCAAGTTCGGTTGTATTACCAAAATCATCTTCAGTCTTGTTAGCACCTTTCCAAATATAAGCAAATTGATCCTCATCACTGTTTGGAGTACTTGTGATAATAGCTTTACCACCAGTAGATAGTGTTGGGGTAATAGCTGTCCAGAATTCTTTAGCGATACTTGGTCTAACGAATGCAAACTCATCTAAGTATAGTAATGTGATAGACATACCACGACCTGTGTTTTCAGTAGTTGTTGCACTAACAATACGACTACCATTCTCAAAGTCTAATGATCCTTTATTGTAGGTTGTTACACCTGCTTTAATATAATCGGGACAGTTTTCGTATGCATAGCGTATGCGTTGCATAATCTCCTGAGCACCTGTATATTTGTGTGCCGCAACTAAGATAGTACTATCTGGTACAAACATAGCATACCAAAGTAAATATCCGGCAGCTGAAGTTGATTTGCCCGACTGTCGTGGCATTAAACTGATTGAATAACGATAGTTATGATATGTTTCAATCAATCGTTTTTGATAGGGCCAGGGGTGATAGACCATACTACCTTTAGTGGGGTGTTGTATCATAAAGAAGTTATCCATAAAATATAGATAACCTGTATCCGGGTCACAGCATTTTATAAAATCCTGTAGTTCTTTGTCAGTTTTGAAAACTGTTTTAGTATAGGGATTTTTAACTAGTGATGGTGCATTACTCATAACTAGTATTTATATAAGTAACCCAAGAATGTTATTAAAAAGCACTCCTAAGAGTGCTTGAGTTTACTTAATATCTAGTGGTCTAACTTTAGTAGCTACAATACAATAGTATTTTTCTTTCATTTCTATTGGTTTGTCCGGATCTTCTGAATTGGGAGCATTTAAATCAAATTCAAAGTTATCAAATTTATTAATAGCAAAACCAGTACGTTCTAGTAATGCCGCCAATTGCTGTTCACCTAAAATACTATAATGATTTAAGTTATATTCATGTTTACGTTCACCATCTGGTGCAGGAACTTCAATATAAATTTTTCCACCTTGTTTCAATATACGGTTGTATTCCATCAAACTAAAGATAGGATATGGACTATGTTCTAGTGCATGACGTAAGAAAATAAAGTTAACACTTTCATCAAAATATCCGTCTTTTTGTGGGAGAAAACTCAAATCATATGTTTTGATAGTATGACCCTTATCTTCGCATATCTTAATATCACCTGGACTTAATGTAACTCCGATAACATCTGTATATCCACGTGTTTTCATTTCATCTAGGAAATAGCCCGGGCCACATCCCAAATCAAGTATTTTACTATCTTTTGGTATTTCTAATGGATCAATATATTTTTCAAGTATTTGACTTGTCAATACTTTGTGAAATTGGCTATCACCTTCTTCATATATATGGGCTGTATAAAGCCATTCGTTGTAAAACTTTAATTTTAATAAGTCAAGCGTGTTGTTAATATCAATCATTTAGAATCCTGTAATTTGATATTATTACTTATTCTGATTGATGCGGATCAAATTATTTTCTTTTGTAACCCTTGAAAGGTTTAACTGTGCTTTGACTGTTTGTACTATCTAACTCTTTACTTTTTA